>PVJL010005107.1:0-114825 GCA_004026885.1 Lyroderma lyra
AAAAAAAAAAAAAAACGAGCTCCAGCCTATAAATCTTGGAGCTGGCAACAAGTATCTGAATTTGACTGATGGGACCGTGGATAAATGGGTTCCTGGTAATATAAGAAGTTTGCTCATGCATTCTGCTCTGCAGTCATGTCCCCGATGTGTGCAGGCATCTAGGTAGAGTTCGTTCATTTTTAATCTGGATTTAGACTCTATTCCTTCACAGTTTTACTCCAATGCACAGTCTTTATCACATAACTATCAAACTGTGTGGAATGTCTGAGTGGCATTATGTCACTTAGGGGGATTGGTTGATAACTGTTAATACTAAGTATTAGCAGATATACATATATAAAACACATGGAATGAGTTTGGAGTTTTCGGGGGGGGGTATTATATGTCATTTAGTACCAAGACATGACAAAATATCCATAATATTCTAAATGTATATGTATAATTCCTCACCCGTGGAAGGCTAAATTTTCCTGTTCTGTGATTGGGTCTCATATTACAATACTTCTTCTTTAGTCAAGGAGACTCACTGAGCTCCTTAAGGTGAATTAAATTGGTATTATCTGAGTAAATGGGTAGTGGACAGTGGGAGAAGGCAGATAAGAGTGAATTATAGAGCAGCAATATCAGTTATTGCCAGCAGGTGTCACAAAAGAGGATACCGGTAAAAGAATTCTACCAACGGCAAACATTTAACCTAATTTAGTAAAGAGATTTTTAATAAAATATA
This sequence comes from Lyroderma lyra, assembly GCA_004026885.1. Taxonomy (NCBI): domain Eukaryota; kingdom Metazoa; phylum Chordata; class Mammalia; order Chiroptera; family Megadermatidae; genus Lyroderma; species Lyroderma lyra. Next base: position 728 of record PVJL010005107.1, read on the forward strand.
TAGCATCAATCTAAACTACTGAAATTTTATAAAATTTAAAGGTTCCAATAGGAACTTTCAGAACAAAATGCCTTTTTTTTTTCAAAATGTCCCTCTCAAATCACTCTCCCATAACTCTGATAGATGATCTGTTATTAATATTGGGTGAAAAGAACTACACCACTGACTGACATTAAATTTGCATCTAACATTACTTCTGGGAGTTAAGATTTTTTTATTCTATAAAATACAGCATTTAAATATCTTCTTATTTGTAATAGAGCAACTACTGGTTAAACTGCAAATCAGATAAGTGGGAAGAAGTAAATTAGGTGATTAAAACTCCTATATAAAATGCTTAAGGTTTTCATTTTAAAGCAGTAATTCTGTTTCATGTTGATTGTATCTATAAAAATCAGTTTAAAGGACTTACTCCTATTTGGGAGTTGAACATTATTCATAAAGAGTGGCATATACACAATCTATATAAAAAATTTTGATTCATCTTGGTCAATTAACTTAAGTTACTATGGGAAAGGTTTTAATAACCTAGCATATCAAATTAGCCTTTATTTCTCCAAATGCAATTAACTAGTACCCACCAAATTCAAGCCATAATTGGCCAAAATGCCAATAACATAAGTGGCAGGATAGTAGATTTTACCAAACCTTATTAATAATCCCAATAAATTTAAATGGCTCAATGATCTCTAATTAAAAAGTTTGATCATGTCAGATGGGGTAAAAAGGCAAGCCACTCTGCCTAAAGAAATCTATCTGGCATTAAACATAGAGACACAAAAAGGTAAAAGGATGTGGTAAGAGATATACTGCTAACACTAATCCAAAGAAAACCGAAGTGGTTATATTAATGCCAGATAAAGTAGATTTAATTAAAAATAAAATAAAACCAGGGACAAAAGATAGAGTTAAAAACTTAGGTGTAAGAGTCCAGACAGAGCTGGGTTCACATTTCAGTTCTGCCTCAAGTGGTTAGTCTGCAAGTCTTTCCACCACTCACCCGCTTTTCTTTTAAATTTCTCTTGCAAGTAGGACATTCATACATACCTAACAGGATTGTTGTGAGGACTGGAATGAATTAATATTTATTATCTGCTTAGCTTATTTCCTGAGACATAATAAGTGATCTGTAAGTACTACATATGTCATTGTTCCTAAGAATGTTAGAGTAGGTTGAATAATATTTACTATAGCTAAACAAAACTTTCTTTGAAATCTCACTTCTGTTTGAAATTAAATGTCTTCTCCGTCACTCTGAGAAAGCTCAGTATCAGTAGCAGTCCCTCGTTCTAACCTGAAAGGTAGTGTATTACAGAGAACAGGTACATGACACGTATGAATTCCAGGAGGGTAGGGTACCTGTGAGCCCATCCTTGTAGACTCACTGTAAGACTTCACGAAGACATTAGCATCAGAACTCCTCAGCTTTTAAAAAGTACCCAGGTAATATGGGACTTTTTAAAAGTATGTTTGGATTAGGGGAAAGAAATGCACCTCAATCCACCTTACTGGAAAATTCTAAATTCCCTGAGTTGGTTGGGACAGTGAGTCAACAGCTACCAATAACAGTAAATAAATAAATGTATGACCTTAATATAAACATATGTAATTTCTGGGAGTTAATACTGAGTATTAAAGGATTTCACTATATCGCTATAAGCAAATGCCTCTCAAAATTATGTAAAAATTTCAATGTCTGTGTTTCTTGGAAACAAAGCCTACAGACATCATGTCCCCATGGTTTCTTTGCTCCTTACGTCATATGCCACGACGTAAGCACAAGAACAGGAACTTAGTTCAGTATTTGCTCCCTCCTTGGCTTATTTTAAAATTGGTTTGCCTACCATCCAAGTGTTCTGAATTAGTTTATTAGCTTAGAAGATTACATTCTATTATTCCATCTCTGGAATTGTTTGTTAATTATGTCTTGAAGTTCACTTGAATCTTTTATTTAAAGTGTTTCATCCAGTTTTTAAGGGTTGGACATCATTATGTTTTTCAGATTATTTAGTCGTCGTCTTTACATCCAGCAATTGCTAGCTTAGATAACTCTAGCATAAGAGTTGAGCTATTTGGATCAATTTCCCCAAGAGGACCTTTATAATTACTCCCTCTCGTCAATCTAAAGAGTACTTACTTAAGCCATATCACTTAACACATATTGCTTTACCATTTCATATACATAAATGTATCTTTGAAGGGCCTCTTTTGTGGCCTAGAGACAGCGTAACACAGCTCCTTCCGAACATTAGGTCCTAGATAATTTTTTGTTGTTACCATTAACGAAAACATGCTAGATGTGACAACTTGAGGATTTAATACATCATGTCATTGATCGTGGTTCTTCCTGTCAACATCAGCCATAAATAAACTAACAATAATCTGCGATTAGATCATCTGCTAATTGTGCTATAATTACTTGTACCTTCTTAGTTCTTTACTATTCAAAATAATTCCTTATAATGTTTTTAACATCTGTAATCTCCAGTGATGGCCTCCTTTCTCATTCCCGACAGTGGAAATTTGTGCATTCACTTTTTAAAATCACTCTGGGTAGAGGTATATCAATTTTATTAATCCTCTCAAAGAGCTTTTTGTTCAATTGATGTTTTCTTGGTCAGTTTATTTCACTGATCTCTGCTCTTACTGCTATTTTTTTCTTAGCTTTTCTTTGGGTTTCCTTTTCTCTTGTTTTTCTACTTTCTTAATAAAATAGAAGCTTAGGTCATCGATTTCAAATTATTTTTCTAATGTAAGCTGTTACTGCAATAAATTTGCCTCTAAAATATTCTTAGGCTGCATTTCACTATCCTGATAGATGTGTTTTCATTTTCATTCCATTCAAAATAATTGTTAATTTTGCTTTTGGTTTCTTTTTTAACTCATGGTTTATTTATAAGTGTGTTATTTAGGTTACAAACATTTGATGATTTATCAGGTATCTTTCTGTTATTGATTTCTAATATTAATTAATTCCATTATGTTCAGATAATATTTCTGGTTTGATTTGAATCCTGTTAAATGTATAGACAATTTTTATGGCCTAATTTGGTAAATGATCTGTGTGCTCTTAAAAATAATGCATGCTATACTGTTGGGAGGAGCATTCTATAAATATCAATTAGGAATAAGTTGTTGGATAATGTAGTTCAGCCGGTCTATACTCTTACTGATTTTGTCTACTTATTTGATTACTTTGATTCTTCACTGAAATTTTGGATTTACTTATTAATTTTATCTTTCTTTATTTCTGCATGTTGAAGCTCCACAATTATGTATGTAAATGCTGAAGATTTAATATGAATTAAATGAATTAACCCTTTATCATCATGAAATGAATCTCTCTGTCCCTTGGTGTTATTCTTTTTTATAAAATCTACATTAACATAACCACTTCAGCGCCCTTTGCATTAGTGTTTGCAGCATATCTCTTTCTGCACCTTTCACGTTTAACCTATTTGTGTCATTATAGTGAATGCAGATAGGTTTCTTTTAGACAAGACACGCTTACTAGCTATGTCTCGCTTTTTTAACTAATCTGACATTACCTAACTTTTCATTAGAGATGGTTAAACCATAAATTTAAATTTATTGAGATTATTAATAAGGTTTGGTAAAATTTACTACCTTGCCACGCCTCCTTTATATATTTTGTTTGTTCTCTGTTTCCATTTACTTATTTTTCTACTTTCTTTTGGAGTTAATATTTTTCATAATTTTACTGTGACATTTGTTGGGTTTTTCTATGCTTCTTGTCTTATTTTTTTATTTTGGGTGATATGTTACCTTATTTTTTATACTATATAATTTGCCACTTGATATTCTCCCACATCTAACTAACATCCTGCTCTTTTTGACTACTGAGTCTTTTTTCTCTGTTTGCTTTAGATGGTTTCTATTGCCAAGTTTTCCAGTTCACTAATATTTTCTTCTGTGGCATCAAATATTACTCCCACCTAGCATATTTTTTACCTTAGAGTATCATAGTTTCCATCTGTTGAAGTTTATTTTGGGTCTTTCTCACATCTTCCACAGCTCCCTTTAACACACGCTTACGTTTATGTCAACTTTCTTAAAAAGTATAAAATATATTTAAAATGTGTATTTTAATATTCTCTGTACTACATTGTTCATCTGCATTATTGCTAGATTGGTTTCAACTGACTGATTTGCCTGAGTATATTTTGTGAATCACTGTTTCTATGCATGCCTGGTAATCTTCATTGTATGTCAAAAATTTTGAATTGGATCATGTCAGGTATTGATTTTTTTTTAAACTATTCCTGACCTATTGGTTCTACAATACAATTACTTGGATGAAGTTTGAGCTTTTTCATTGCTTGCTTTCAAGCTTTGTTAGACAGGACCAGAGGATCTTTCAGTCTAAGGATAACTTTTCCCCACTAAGGCAATAACCTGGAATCCTATATTTATGGGGTTTTTTTCTTCTCACGTTGACTAGTGGGAACGTAAGATGTTCCTGACCAGATGTGAGCCCTGAGGATGATTCTCCTTTCTCTTTAGGGGATACTTTCCCTGGTATTGGTAGTTTCCTCGTCCACATACTCTAACGAATCCTCCCATGAAGACTAATAAGGACCTTGCGCTGCTCTCCGGAGCTTTCTCACTCTGCAGCATACTCCTTTCGATACTCTGGCCTGTGAATTCTAGATGGAATGACCTCATTGAAAATCCAACCTCTATTTCTTCAACTCAGGGAGACTGCTGGGCCCCACCTGGGTTCCGCTCCCTCCTGGGTGGCCTTCAGACATTCTCCAAGCACTCCTAGCAGTAAGCTGGGGGCCTGACGGGGCTTATCTCATTCATTTCCCTGCCCCCAAGGATAACTGTCTGGTGATAACTGTTGTCTAGTGAAACTATTCTTTCAAATACTTTGTTCAGACTGTTTTAATGGTTTAAAGGCTGAGGGCGAATTCTTCATCCTGTGGTTTGGCTAGAAGTACAAGCCTATAATTACCCATTCAAGCAAAAAATTTTATGGCAAGCTATTTTATACCAACCAGTGCTTTGAGCTGGGAATGTAATGAACCAGACAGACCCCTGCTTCGCAATCATGGAGCCTCCATTCTATTGGCAGATGTGTTCTAGCCTGTAAACTAGTAAATGAACATACATGGAAACATGTTAGATGGTTTAAGAGCTGTGAAGAAAATTAAAGCTCTTATGTGATAGACGTTGACAGGGATAAGGAACTATTTTAAATAAGGTAGTCAGCAAGTCTACTCTCAAGGGGTAACATGTGAACTAATATATGAATGATGGCGACCCAACTCTGCAAACATCTGGGGAAGTGCAAATACAAAGAACTTGAGTGAGCAGCAAGGTTGATCCCATCAAAAAGGAGGATTCATCTTTTGATAGTTTGTCTTTCACTCTTTCACATAGTCCTGTCTCTATTGTGTAATACGGCGTGTTAAAACCTGAAAGCTCACTAACACGGTTTATTCCTGATCGTAGATAGATGCTCAGAGGAAGTACTTGGCCCTGCAGAGACTGCTTTCAATAACTTCATCAACTTAACATGATGCTAGATACTGGAGAAGAGGGTTTTTGGTTTGTTTGTTTTTCAGATTTAATTTTTAGACCAGCTTAAGGTTCATAGCGAAATTTAGGGGAAGCTACAGAGATTTACCATATACCCACTGCCCACACATGTATAACCTCCCCGTTATAAAAATCCACCACCAGGTGGTACATGTGTTACAACTGATGAACCTATGTTGCATCATCATTATCATCCAAAGTTCATCATTTACATTACTGTTCAGTCTTGGTGTTGTATGGTGAAAAGTTTTTAAATCCTTCTCTGTTATAATTAGTGTGAACTATGTTGTGCTGCGGTAACATAAATAATTAAATACATACATAATAAATAAATAATAAAAATCAGCAAAACAACCAAAGAAAAAATATCTCGCTCACACAGTGCATACTTTGCAGATTGGCAAAAAGGCACAACTTGTAGTCACTGAGGGTCTCAGCTAACAAAAAACTTCACCTTGGCAGGTGATTTCATAACCACATTGGAATGGGCAAGAAAATATGGCGAATAACATCACCTGCCAAGTAGTGACACATACTACAGCTACTCATATTTTGTTTATAAAATCAAGTTTTATTTCCTCAACTAACTTTGAAGAGGTGGAGAAGCACTATTCTACCATGTTCATGAAAAACTGAGAGCCAGAAATATTTGTTTACATTACTAATAATGACCGCACCCTCTTCTACCAAGGAATCTATATGTTCCTGCCTCTAATAAACTAGAAATTTGTCCTTACTTCATCAAATTCAGCTTGAAAAGCATCATTCACTGAGTAACAAATCAGGTATTAACCCTACCAGACCTGAGGCCCTGAACCTAACTGTCCCCTATACTGGGCTCCTGAGCATTAAAGAGAAAAAACCAATATGATATGGAAAAATGTTAGTTACATGCAAACAAGTGGTTAGAATAAGATGGAACTTGGAGACAGTGTAGAAAATAGGTCTACCTTTCATTTTTTTTCACGTACTAGACAAAGCATTGAAAATTAGGTACAGCGACCTAGTGGCAGGTTCGGAAATGACTGAAAAATCGGTACAGTGGGCTGGGAGGGTTAAGCACATACGCATGTCTATTCAGAATTTCCTCCATTTCCTTCAAATTCCAATTGCTGAAGGGATCTCCTACTTTTCTTCCTCTAAATAGAAAGGAAGTGTAAAGATGAACTCTAAGAAAAGCTCCAGACGCTTTGAGAACGAATTTCTACATTTAAAAAGCTATATCTAACTCCTAAGATGTAAAATATTCATATAGGAGGCAACCAAGGAGGCAGCATTCAGCTGGTCCAGGGTTCTATCAGAAACTGAACTGCCTCAGTGAGAATACACACCTAAGAGGAAAGATACATCGAACCTGGGGAACAACTAAACACTGAAATAGGCAAAAATGCCTTTATTTTTTGTTTTAGTTGTGCCCCCACCTCTTAGAGTCTAGGTATCTTCATTTCTGCCTCTCACCAAGGGGGAAAATCTACATGTAACTTGAACCCAGGAAACTAGCTATGATGCCAGCTAGGGGCTGGAACTTTTATACATTCACGAAACATGTTTTAAATGTTCTAGTGTTTGGGCTTCTTTTTCTCATTAGATTCTTCTTGGGATGATGTTTATTCCTCACTTGATGATTGATATACGAGAACTGTCCAGAAAAAATCCAGCCATAAATGCCTCTATTTTTCATATTACATGGCTGGAGACTTTCCGGACAGCCCGGTAGCTCTCCTTTCTTCTCCTAAGGCCTTGGGTGGCTGTGTTAAGTCAGCTCTCTCCAGACCCTAGGGAATATAATGCATGCTTTCTTCTTGGCACTCTTTTCTATATGTTTTCTTTTTATAACCTCTTCTCACCAAAATAAACAGGAAAAGTAAACCATTTCACATGATTTAATTTAGACCTTCAGCCAAAAGAACAGAAGTAGATAATAAACGTCATGCATGGTCTAATCCTTTCAAGTACACTCATTAAGTTTTAGGGGGCTTTTTCACAGGGTTTTGGGGATCAAAGGATAATTATACACACAGGAAGTCCAATTTTCTTGGAGAGTCTCCTAAACTTCTAATTCAACGATGTAGCACCGGTTGACATTAAGGCCACTGGGGTTGGGGGGAGGGGGGGCCCAAGATTTTGGTTTTTAGGATCATAACTCTTTCAATATGTTTCTGTAAAAAATTGTGCTTATAACTTAATTATGTTTCCTTAATACTACAAACAGCTTTGTCACATTGGCTCATGAAAATACAGATGCTAGTACTTAACTTTAAGCCATCAGGAAAAACTGTTAGGAAGGCAATTTTCCCTAACTACAGGAGCTTGAATGATGTCCGTGCTTGCCCATACACAAATTCTCATGCACAGGTGTGTACATATAGACCCTTTCTCCTAGTATATAACTGTGACTGCCCGCAAGGAATGGTCCCTAGCACCTCAGTAATGCTTATTCAGTAGCCCTCCTTTAAAAGCAGCTTCCAGAAGAATAAGTATATTACACTCTTTTGTCAGTTTCAAAACTACTGCTCGTGAAAAGACTGTGACAGCTTGATGACTCAAGGTCTGTCCTTAGTCACCACAAATGATGCTCACTTTGGTCATGATGGAGAGAAAAGGCTTCCTCGCTGCGTCATCCTCATTCAGCCTGAGATGTGTCCAGGGAGAGGAATGTGAAGATCTTTTACCTGCCTTTCTTTGGTCCAGATAATCAGCTAGGTAACTGTTAGTCCTCAGCTTATTCTGAAAAATAATACCTCTAACTCCCACATCCCAAAAACTGATGACTGCCAAAATCTTTTCTTCCAATGCCAATCTTTGGTGCTATGGTTGCCACTTTCCCACTATTCTTCAGAGGCAGAAGTATTTTCTCATCAAAATTTTGGTCAATAATTCCTATCAGAAGAGCGTAATGCATTTAGAGTCCTCTATAATAGAGACCAAGAAATTCTAAGGTCAGATCAACATTGTTTTGGGGGAACATTTCAGACTGAACAGAATGGAAAAATGTCACAGGTTATAATGTGATTTTCATATCATTTTGATTTTAATTTTTAGAAAACCTGAAAGAGGACCCCCCCCACCTCCCACAAGTATAGATAGCTGAGTCTCCATTCGTTACAAATTACATCATCTGCCTAAGTCATAATTTATTTTATGCCAAAACAATCTCTAGCTGGTTTATTATTTTGTAGCTTTCTTAAAACTGTGAGTACAAGCCAACTGGGTCATTATATTAATGTGATCATTCAAGTAGGAGTCAAATCCCTAAGGCTTAGTAGCTATGAGACATTTCTCTCTCTCTCCCTATTTCCTTAAATAAAAACCATATGTTGTAATAAATTATTTGTATCAGGCTATAGTAAAAATCAAACATTATGAGGCATGTAAAAGCTTTATAAATACCATTATAAATATTACTATTAATATCATAAGGAATACAATAAAAATTATTTCTCATTTTTATGTTGAAGTAAGCTATAAGAATAAAGCTCAAATACCTCAACTCAATTGGGAATCTAAGTGAAAGAGCCAATTAAGTCCCACAGTGTACAGATAGGACAAGGGCCAGCATTAGAAATAATTAGGCCACCCCACTGTATAAAAAATAACTTAGAATAGTTATTTGAACAGTTAATTAAACACTGCCCCCCAACTAACATGCAGTAGTCGTAAAAATAAACCCAATATTTTAATATTTCTATTTTTTTCCCTGAAATTAGTGAACCATTTCTCAGAATTTTATTTGGATTCAATGTACAATAACCTGTCTATATGAGACTAGCTGAGATCAATAATATGAAAATATTTCATCAGCTTGATTCAGTTTGACTTCTATGTATGTGTATGTGTGTTTATGTGTTGTGTGGGTTATACTATAGTTTAAACTGTAAATCCTCACCCCAAACTGCAAATCATTGTAAACTTCATCTGGGAAGTTATAACATATTATTTCATCAGTCTATTTTAGTTGTACTTAGATCACATTAACTGGACTCAATTCTCCTTTCCTCTTATGTCAAAGAGGAGAGGTATTTTTCACAAAGTGTTATTTTTCCTATTCAACTAAACATTTTATTAGGTATCTACCATGTCTCGGGTACCATGTGAGTTGATGAAGATACAAAGATGAAAATGATAGAATGTCTGCTTTTAATGAGCCCCAAACCAAGGAGAGAATAGTTATATCAAATAACTATTGACGAGAAGGTAGGTAATTGAACGTCTAAATTGGTCAATGCTTTGTAGTTTTTATTAGTAAAAATGTCAAATTATGTACATTCCCCATTGTCAGGGGTAAGTAAAGTGACAATTAAGATAAAATGGTCTATTCTGTTCTTTAGATTCCACATATAAGTGAGGTCATATGGTATTTGTCTTTATCAGTCTGACTTATTTCACTTAGCATGATATCTTCTAGTTTCATCCATGTTGTTGCAAAAGGTAAGACTGTATTCTTCTTTATGGCTGAGTAATACTCCATTGTGTAAATGCACCACAGCTTTGAGAACCTATGTGATTCTTACTAACCAATGCCATCCCCACAAATTTAACAATCAATCAAATCAATCAATGGTCTAAATAAAAGCTTTCCCTTTTTGTGTCTTGGGGAGGCAGGACCTACATATACCTCTAGAAGTAGAAAAAGAGTTTTACTTTATTTTTCTCTCCATTGCTCTGTGTTCAGTCTTTGCCTCACTCTCTTCTTTCACTATTTATGACTCATTCTCTCCTCTTTTGTTCATTTATCCACCAAATATTTACTGAGCATTACTCTATGGGGACACACCGATGGATTAGGTAGAAACGGCATTTAACCTTGTGGCAAACCCGGACTGCATAGTATAGGAATTTGTGTTCGCTGACAGCACGATCTCTGGTGTGAGACTTTAAGAGTCTGAGTCCCACCTCTACCAGGCAGTGGCGATGCGAATCTGTGCGAGTTCCTTAACCTCATTTTATGCCTCACTTTACCCATCTAGACCGAGGAGGTTATAGTAGTGTCTACTTAAAAGTGCTGTGGCAATAGTGAACTTCACCCGAGTGCTGTGTTTCTGGAAGGCAGCAGTGAGCAGTGGTTAGGAAGTCTCCCCCATTCATTCAGGGGAAACAGCTAATTTCAAAGAACCACCTTGCCCTCCAGGTTCTGAGACAAGACTCGATTCCGTCTTTCCTCATGACTCCCACAGGGCTTCTGGGTGACGGATGTCATTTCCACTTGGTCTCTGTAACAGGATTTCTGATTTGTAGAGATCTTAGTTCTTTATTAGGTGAAAGAGGACAGAGAACCCAGTTTAGTGGTGTTTTTCTGGTTTTTGTTTTGTTTTTTGTCTATTCTGAGCACAAATAAATTAAGAATGTATGCCCACTGAGAAAATACCAGCTCTTTGAAATAGGCCTGTGAATTTTGTGTTAATATTAGTTTGTTTATGCTTGGTTCATGACTGAAATAATAAAATTAAAACCATAGGCTCTCCGTTTCTGTCTGTATGTTTATATGTCTGTAATTCAGAAAAGTCTTTCCCTCTACTTATGTGACCATGTAATATTTTCTCACCTCTGGATAGTACTAATCAATTAGATTGTAAATCCCTTTACACTAAACAAGCTCTATTGTGACTGGCTTAGAGATAAATGAGTATTTATATAACTGACCAGTCTCAGATTTCAGAAATTAAAGAAATTGAATCTCAAATAATTTTAATGTGAACAAAGAGGTATTCTTATAGAAATTAACTCAGAAATATTTTTTAAAATTTATATTTGCATACTTAGGTAAAACTTTGGCAAATAAAATTAGTTTAATGATTTTGGTTTAATACAAAGAACTATGTTTTATCTGAGTTATCAGTGTTATCAGTATAATGCAAGTACACATTTTTATTCTACTTGAGTATGTTCTTTCTAAACACAGGTTACTAATCAAATCAGCTAGCATTATGTCTACTCATTGTTTAAGATTATAAAAATTTAAATTTGGTTTTAACCAAGTTGAATCATTATTCTGAAAAACTTTACTTCAGTAGTAATTACATTTTATGATATGAAAGATTGAAGATAAGTTTCAACTTCTTTAGGTAATTTAAAACCTTGAATTGCTACTATATTGAGCTAATTAATGGATATCCATTCAATAACTAGATTATTTTAAAGCAAGATAAGAATACTGTAACATTTGTCATGAAGCACATATTTTTAAGTGTATGTACTTTTTGTCTCATATTCATATGGTACAGAGAGGATCTATATATTTGTAGACACAAATATTAATGAATGTGTTCATTTTTGCCATTCTGAGAAATTGCAGTGTTAAGACACATGGTTTTGTTAAGTTAAAAAAAGAGAGTAGCTTTGTCTAAAGTAAAATGACTGATTGTTCCAGAATGAGAAGGAGGAAAGCTTAAGAAAAAATGTGAGTGGATATAGAAAGTTGTAGAAGGTTTATGAAAAAGAAATTTTACTCGTATTGGTCAATTCTGGCTAAGGTTTATATAATGGATTTATTTATAAGATTTTCAAAAAGAGTTTGTGTTTCAATTTTTCTTAGGGTATTGGCCTCTCCAAGAGGTTGTGAAAGGTTTTATTCCTCTGCTTTCTGAGTAATCTGCCTTGGAGGCAAGAATTCTGGGTCTCATGAGTAAAAGTTTCCATGATTTATATTTACTTTATCATGTCCTTGATTATTTAGGATAACCAAGACTTCCCAATTTTGACAGAACTAAGGTCTTTTTTTTTTAACAATCATGTTACCTCCAATGTTACTTTTAAAATATTTCATTTTCATTTTGATTAAATAGAAAGTCAAGTGCTATTTCTCAGTAAGCCGAGATCCCAGAGTAATCAAATCTGACAACTTCTGATATTTCCCCTTTCCAAAAATCAAATTCCAAATGACTTCCCTTGCACTTAAAACTGCCTTTGAGACAAAGAAGAAAGAGGGTGATATGACAGTAATGGGAAGACTGAGAACCCAGGAGAGCCATTCCGCCTTGCCACTGCCCAGACTCATCCTAGCAGAGGGCAGCCTACTTGGTTTTAACAACAGGTTGGCTGTTACCTGCGCTTCTGACAAGCTCACTATAAACTGCAGGTGCCCATGACCCCCTGTCTTGAGTTTGATTAACTCACTAGAGCTGCTCATAGAGCTCAGGGCAACATTTTACTTCCCAGATTATCAGTTTGTCATCACAAGGGTCTAACTCAGGAACAGACAGGAAGAAAAAAGGCACACATAGGCAAGGTTTGTAGGAAGGGGCACAAAACGTCCCCCTTCTTCGGACGTGGTATTCTCTCAGGACCGACACGTGCCCACCAACCTGGAAGCTCTCTGAACCCCATACTCTTGGGATTCTTCTAGAGGCTTCATCACTTAGGCACGACTGATGAAGACTCCATTTCCAGCCCCTCTTCCCTCTCCAGAGAACAGAAGCTTCTAACCACAGCTTGGACTTTCTGGTGACCAGCTCTCATCCAGGAACCCACCAAGAGTTGCCTCATCAGAACAAAAGGCACTCCTATCACCCAGGAAATCATTAATATAAGGGCTGCCGGTGCTCTATGCCAGGGGCACCTGTTATAGCACAGAGTATAGACCAATACATATTTCCTTCTGTTATTTCACAATGTCACTCAGTCTATGGTATTATACGTTCTAATAGCATCCTGAATGGACTAAGACATTCCCATTTGCTTATTGAATATTTACTGTATGCCCACAACTGTGCTAAGCGTTGGTGGGGGGAGGGGAAGAGGATGTAACCTACCCCTGATGAATTCATGGAATAGTGAGAGAAACAGAACAGAAGATAAATGTTCACGATTTAGTGATAAGAGCTGCAGTAGACTGTAACAAAGTGCACCTTTTACTATCAAAACAACTCAAACAGAAGTCCCTTCGGGCAGCGGGGGAAACATGACTTTGGGAAGTTGTCTTGATAGCTGCTCAGTCAGGGTAGAGGGGAAGATATCGAAGACTTGGGTGCCAGCAAACCCCAGGAAAACCAAAGTTAATGGAGAAAATGTTTTTGGGTTTTTTTCATAAGACCAGAAAAGAACTTGGTTGAGCTCCTGAGAGAGGTGTGGGAGGAAAGAAGAGAGGATGGGCTCTGAAAGTCCAGAAGAGCGAGGGACCAGGCGATTTGCGGGCGGCTGCCATCTACCTCAGCTATGGGCCAGTGAGACATGTAAGTACGCAGACGAGTAACAGCAGCTGACAGTTTTGAATGTTCCTTCCCACAAATCTTTAGTTAAGAGTACATGACTTAGAGATGCTTCATGTGAGTAAAACAAAGAAGAGGTCATAGGAGGGAGGGGCTCAGCTTTGTATCTCAGGGCAGAACATCTTCAGTCGTAGCAGGAGCTTCATGGACACAAGGATACAAGTGCTTGGGAAAGGACAAGGTTTTAGAGTTTCGTAGGACTTGAAATTAGGGTGGAAAAGAGCCTCTTGAATAAATTTCAAAGCATAGGAAGTCACCAGTTGACTTCCAGGTTATAAGAGATGTTCAGTTATTACGGCAGCAAGTGTAGAAAGCAAAATAAGACCAGACTTAGGCCCGTGACACAGTAGCAAGAAGCATGTACCTGTGACACAGCAAAAAATGTCCTAGTGAGATGAATTTATCAAGTTGCCAAGAGTAATGGTAAAAGAGAGGAAACGTATTTTTTAAAAAAATGAAAGAAAATGATAAATATTTAAAATTGGCAAACAAGTGAAAGAAGGGTAAGAGTGGATATTCTTTAGGCATGAGGGAAAAAGAAAGATTAACATTTATTACGCCCTAAACACACACAAGATATCAGGCACCAGTTTTTTATTCTATTTGTTGAATTCTATTTATTTACATACTATAAAATTCACTATTTTTGATGTAGAATTCTATAAATTTTGACAAGTGCCTAGGATAACACTATGCCAGCACGATCGAGATATACACCTGCATGATCATACCAACATTCTCCTGTGCACGCCTGGGGTCTGCCCTGCCTATCACCACACCGCTGGAAACCAGTGACTTGATTTCTGCTGTTATTTTTAATAATTGAGTCTCTCCAGAATGTCATAACCATGGAATTATACAGTGTGCTTTCCTTTGAATATATTATCTTTCACTTAGTATAATTCACCTGAGTCTTATCCATACTGGTATGTATATCAATAGTGTGTTCCTTTTTACTGCTGAATAATATTCCATTGTATGGACACACATAATTTGTTTATCCACTAACCACTGGAAGGAACTCTGGGTTATTTTCACATTGGGGTAATTACGAATAATGTCACTATAAGCATCTAGAGGTTTCTGTGCAAACATACACTATATTTTTGGGGGTGAATATGCAGGAGTGAGCTACATGGGTAAGTGTATATTCATCTCTATGAAATACTGTCAAACATCTTCCAAATGGCTGAACCATTTTGTATTACCACCTGCAATTTGCAGGAGTTTGAGTTTCTCAGCATCCTCACCAAAACATCATACTATCAGTTTTTAAAAAGATGATGATGATGATGATGCTACCAAGTATTTCTAGCAACCATAAGAAGCTAGAAAGAGTCCAGGAAAAATTCCTCCCTAGAGCCACCAAGGACGGCAGGTCCTGTTGACTTTGATTTTGTACTTCTAGCCTCCAGAACAATAAGAGAGTAAATTTCTGTCATTTTAAGCCCCCCCACCCCCCATGTATGGTAATTTGCCAAGGCAGCCCAGGTGATTAAAACATCCACTAACGAAGCTGAGTACATCATTGGAATATGCTTGTTTGACAAAGAATATCTTCTTTGGTGAAATGCCTGTGTAGTTCCTCCGCCCATTTTTTTTCCATTGGGTTGCCTACTTTCTTATTATTGGATTTTGATCATTCTACACGTTTTTAGATACAATTTCTTTGTCAGATATGTAATTTTAAAACATTTTCTGTCAGTCTGTGTGATTTGTCTTTTCATTTTCTTAATGGTGTCCTCCAGGGAGCATATATTTTCATTTTAATACAGTTGAATTATCTTGTTTTTCTTCTTTTAGCGGCAATCATTCTGGCGACCTAAGGACCCTTGCTAATTTGCATCTTTCCTGTGCATGCAGTTGAGTGTGGACTTGTGCGTTTTCAGACACAGTGTTAGGGGATCCCATTCTCCAGATGCCTTCTCTCCAACATCCACCCACATTCTTCAGGTTGTAGGGCTCTCTTTCCTTGTGCTTCTGGCCAAAAAGAAAGTGTTCTTTCAAAGTTGTACTGCTCTGTTTCCGACTGCCATGGCTCTAACTGATGAAGAAAACAGGGAGAAAAGGGAAAACTTGTCTCTTTTCAGGGTGTGTCTTCAGTTTTTGACACCCCAATCGCCCTGCTTCTGTTTAGTGCTCAAAGTGTCCAGGTAGTTGGTTCAGTTTTTTTTTACTTATTGTTTTGTCCAGAATTTTGAGATTATAATCAGCAAAAAAGAGTGGCTAGAGTAGGCTTACTTCATCTCAGTCACAACATTTTATTTTATTTTTCCATACTTCTTTTTATTTTTCTGCAGGGACAGCTCAGTCCACATTGACAAAAACATGGAGGGCTGCTGAAGGGGCACTGTGGCCGATGACACGCTAAGCTACTTTGGCACCAGACTCAACACAGGCTGACGCGTCACTCCAAGAAGGCTCGATTTGGACTTAGTAGGTTATAGAAAGCTGCATTTTCATTCAAATGCCTCCATGCGGTGGACAGCCCTCGAACATGGTCTTGCTTGTTCCAGACTAGGAGGGTGGGTTTGAGAGACACGTGGTTTTTCCTTTCTGGTAAAAACCATTCCGAAATAGAAGTGAGACAATTTCAAGTTTGCTCCCATATTCTAGTTTTGGCACCAATCTTATTTCCCCAGAAGGCGTTTCTATTACTGAAAGTGGCATTCAGGCACTGACGACCACACATTCCCTTATTATACATTGCATAACAGAAAAAAGACCAATAAAGTCACTGGTCCTAGTTAGAGTGAATCATCAATGTTGGGGGCAGGGCTAATTTCATGCGACATGCAAGTATCTCGTGGATAAGTTGGTTACGGATTAACTGAGGAGGCATCGTGCATGTACAGATAGATGTACACCCAGCAATGCATTAAGCATGAGCACAAAAAGGCTTTACTTTTTTTTTTTTTTTTTTTTTTTTTTTTTGCTTAATTGACTTAGGAGAAGGATCTAGGCTTTACTATCAGTGTTTCTGGTGAACAACTGGAGTATCAGACATTTCACTGGCACCTGTTCTGGGTGTCTGCCTTAGGCTGGAATTTCTAGAAACAGGATGCGAGACAGATTTCGATGAGGAAGGTTTACTGAAGAGCCATCTTCATCAATACTCACGACGAATGGTGCAGATAGGGTTGGTCAGAGGAGATGCTCAGTAGCAATCTGATTTTCACAATACCCCTGCCAATCATGCAGGGGATTCTTTCAGAGATGCCCCAAATTCAGGCAAGGACTGGACCTACCTCTTTACCTACCAGCTAGTCAGAGAACCGAGACCACCCTGTGGGAACTGCATGCAGCCTGTGGCAAGAAAGGTTTTGTTTTGGTTTTCGTTTTCGATTTTTGGTGAAAGAAATTCCCCAAGTGAAACTCGGCCGTGAGCTTAAGCAGCCGACATTTCAGACAGGTCAAGAAATGGGCACGCAGCCCTGCGGGGGCTCTGAGCAGGTACCACCCACTTGTCACAGGGCCTTTGTCTCGTCGTCTCGCCCTCACGGAGGGTGGGGTGGCTTATTAGCATCGTCTGAGGGAGGAGTAGCCCCTAAGTAAACCAGACTAGGAGGCGGGGTTGGAGAGACATGTGTTCATCGCCGAAGCTCCCTGTCGTACACAAAAGCAAGTCTCAGAAAACATTAGCTGACGTCCCTGTTTTACTCAGTGTCCTTGCGTGCAGGCATCAGTCACTGAGAAACGTTACTGTAACGTCTTCCAGGAACCTGGGGGAAAGGGGCGTCCATGCTCGCCTGAGCGTCTGCAGACCAGAGGAGCCTCTGCACTTCGTGTGTCCTCACTGCGACGTCGCTCTGCTCCAGCGCGTCACAGCAAATCCCAGGACAGGCCGCAACTCACACAGGGTCGGCCAGACGTCGCGGGTTCTGTCTCTGCTTTTGTTGTTTGTTTGGTTTTTGTTTGTTTGTTTGTTTCCCCTAAAACTTGGCTTTTGACTCTTTCAAAATCTGAAGTTTGTATATTCCCCATTCTTGTAGGAAGGGGGAAAGCTGCATGTTCTGATAAGTCCTTTTAGATGGAAAGAGAATGAGGGGTGGTGAGTGTAAAATGGAAGATGTAATTCTAACACATGCAGATATCCCCATGCTGAGGAGACAATTCTATTGTATTTTTGAAACAGAGAAAGAGAGAGAGAGACAGAGAGACAGAGAGGGAAATCAGGGCGCACTGGAGTGAGCACAACACAGCCGGGCCCTTGGCAAAGCTGACCCAGACGGCCCTGCCAGTGTGCAGCTCAGCACACGGGGCCCATTTGGGCTGATTACCACGTAGCACGGAGGCCTCTAAATATGATATTTTCAATCCGAATGAGTAATACTGCAATTTTTCTTTCACAAGTAAGTCAATACAATCTGACACATACCATTAAGTTAAAATTTTGGAGGTATTTTTTATTTCTGTAGGATGGAAGCAAGCATATTTATTCTTTGTTTCATTATTTTGGGTGTGACATGATGATTTGGCCTATCCAAGAGTATGTGTGAGTGTGTGTGAATGAATGTGTATGGGTGTGTGTGTGATTGTGTGTGTGTGAATGTGAGTGTGTGTGAGTGTGTGTGTGTGAGTGTGTGTGTGAGTGTGAGTGTGTGTGAGTGTGTGTGTGATTGTGTGTGTGTGAATGTGAGTGTGTGTGTATGATCGTGTGTGTGTGAATGTGAGTGTGTGAATGTGTGAGTGTGTGAGTGTGTGTGATTGTGTGTGAGTGTGAGGGGGTGTGTGGTGGGGTGTGTGTATGAATGTGTGAGTGTGTGATTGTGTATGTGTGTGAGTGTGAGGGTGTATGTGAGTGTGTGTTTGGGGGGGTGTGAATGAATGAGTGTGAGTGTGTGTGTATGTGAGAGAGAGAGATGTTTGATTCTAAAAGAAATGAGAACAGGAAAATTCCTAGCCACGTGCCCCCACTTTCATTTGACAGCAGAGACTGGGGTCACTGTTCCCTCTATCTACTTCCTGACTCATTTCCAACAGGCCTCTATTGCAACAACTGTCACAGCAACAATATTTCCTGTGTAGCACAGAGATTTCCCAATTCACCTATTTCAAGAAAGTCTGATTTGTAGACTAACAAAAAAATGAGTGCAATCTCCTGGCTGGCTGCAATAGAATCATGGAAAAGTATAATATAACAATACACATAATCTAGAAATGACTGTTCTACCTAGACTCAGTGTCCCTGATGGTAAACAAACTGTCTGCCTTGGTTCATCATTCCACTCACCTATGGAACAATGCAGGTGCAGACATTCATCGTTTCAGCCTGCCCCAGAGAGATCCTCTTTCTTCTGAAACAACATTCTGATAGCTCTTTGGTGAGACACTCATTTCCCATCTCAGTCCTTCAGACAGCCCTGACTTTAACCACACTTCTGAGGGGGCACATGATTACCTCTAGCCAAAAAAAAAGCAGCATATTATTTACTTTGCAGGTCGACTTTGTCCAATGACACTCATCCCAGGCCTTTAGTTATAATTATTGAGCAAGTGGAGCTCTCTTTCCATTGGGATGGTTGAGCATAGAAGATGGTTCCCAGAGGCTGTTGGCCAGCTTAATATCAGGACAGCCAGGAAAGAGCCAGGATTGCAGGCAAGAGAGAGAGAGAGAAAAGCACAGATGAGTACCGGCCACGTTCTGTGACACTAAATACCTGGACTCAACCACACCCAGAGAAAATTCTACGGCCATGCTTTTCAGCTGGGTGAGCTATCCACTTTCTGTTCTTTGATTTCAGGTAAAGTGATGAGCTTTCTTTTTTCCTCCACTTAAAATGGAAAAAGTCACAGAGTTCAGCTTCTATTTGGTATGTGTTCATTATTCATTTAAAAATGCTTCGAGTTCGGGCACTCCCCCTCCATGCCACCCCTGCCCTTTCTCTGTGGTCGCACTAATGCCCTCGCGGGGCAAGAACAGCTGCTTAGTCTGGTGCTGACTGTGGAGAACGGGGGCATGCACTGGCTTCTCTCATCTGAGAGCTAGCCTGCCCTCAGAGAGCTGGTGTTCTCTATATGGACCATATTATGAGCTTCGCAGAAGAGGCCCTTTCCCCACATGGAGAGTTACAGTTTTCTCATGCTGTCTTTGATCAGAAGACAGTATAAGACCGTCTATTCTAGAATTTAGGGGGTACCTGTCCAAACACACACTCTGATATGAACATGGTAAGGATGCAGGTGGCATCCTGCTCTCTACCTAGCTTACTTTTGTGTTTATTCCCTAACTGAATCTGAATCCAAGCAGATAAGAAGAGTGTTATCTCTTGTGAGAAGGGTTGCTCCCTTTATGTCCCCCCAAATCCCAACAGGATGATACACTATATGAAGACGTTTAGATGAGCAAAGCCACTGTATAATTAGGGAGTACTACGGAGTTTGCTGTGTCTGGAATACAAGTAGGAGAGTGGAGGAATTGAAGCTAGACATACAGGTGAGGATAAAATTATAAAGCATCTTCTGAGACAGCAAAGGTGTTAGAACTCTTTGTTTGTGCAAGGTGAAGTCATTTAAAAAAACTTAAATAAGGACGGTTAGATATTTTCCAAAGAACACATTGGGATGAGTCTGAAAAATAAAATGGAGGGTGAAAGAGAAAAGACAGCAAAAGCAGTGAACAAGCTGGTACCCTCAACCCAGAAAATAATTGTCATAAAAGCACCACTGTAGACCCAACACCTAGCCCAATACCCATCACCCTACAGCCTCACTGTGAGTGTGTGCACACATGCATGACAGTCAATAAAATAATGAGTCATCCGTATAAGAAATATGAGAGAGAAACAATAGTATAGTAACAAAAGCATCATGTTAGATCTGGACTGGAAACTCCCAAGCTTAGGAGTTCTGGATTTTGCATTTGCTACTTTACAAGTCATAGCTGAAACCATAGGCATGGGTTAGATTTCTTAAGGATTAGTTATTCAGCTGATATTTACTGAGGTCCTTTGATATGCCACGTACCATTCTACAGGATGGGTCTTGTTAGGACCAATCCACAGACATCCATCACTTAATAGGCAAACAGAGAAAGAGGAGGGCATAGTGAAGATCAAGCTAGAATGATCAGAAAACCAGGAGAAAAAGCTCTGGAGGATGGTGGTTTGAAAGTCCAGGGAGGAAAAGTTTCGTAAAGAGAAGTCATTAAGAGCATCAAATATCACAAAGGCATTAATAACTTAGTAAATAAAAACTGTCTTTTGGATTGATCAGGAAGTCAATGATGTTCCAAATTAGAATGAAGGAGTTATGAAAAAAAGTTTCAGCAGAACATGGATGAAGAAACAATGAAAGTTTGCTAGAAAAAAAAAAAACTTCAAAAGGAAGACATATTTCTTATAAGCCTCGAACTTTGAGTGGGAGTTGACTTGGAAGAAAGAGGGAGAAAACAATCTAAGCCAGGTAGTTGCAGCCGGATGAGCAGGCAGTGTAGGGGTTATACACACATAGGCTGCACCTAAAGACCAAGGATGGGACAGACTTCCTACCTAGAAAGATGCTCGGGAATGCTGGGACCAAACAAAGTGGTAATCTCTGGGCCTCGTTATCCGCATCTGTAAAATGGGATACTAACAGCCACGCCCTCACAGGTGGTTGTGAAGACTGCGTTGATACAGGTAAAGCATCCAGAACCCCACCTGGATTACCGTAAGTATTCTATAAGCATACACCACCTGGGTTACCCTAAGTATTCTATAAGCGTACACCGCCTGGGCTACCGTAAGTATTCTATAAGCGTACACACCGCCTGGGTTACCCTAACTATTCTATAAGCATACACCGCCTGGGTTACCCTAACTATTCTATAAGCATACACCGCCTGGGTTACCCTAACTATTCTATAAGCATACACCGCCTGGGTTACCCTAACTATTCTATAAGCATACACCGCCTGGGTTACCCTAACTATTCTATAAGCATATACCACCTGGGTACCATAGGTATTCTATAAGCATACACCGCCTGGGTTACCCTAAGTGTTCTATAAGCGTATACCGCTTGGGTTTCAGTAAGTATTCTATAAATGTTAGCTGCTGCTGTTGTTACGCCCAGAAGCTCTCCTGGGCATTAGCAACCTGAGGGATTTCCATTTCAAGAGTTACCAACCATATTGTTTATACTGTAATTGCCTAGTTTATGTGCTACAAAAGATAGAAGGTATAAATAAATCTTACGAAAACTGAGACACTGTGACATGACTCCTGTCATTTTTTAAGAATATAATTATATCTAAGAATGACATTAATGATTGTTTTTTTTAAATTCTCAGCATGTATGGCAATTTTAAGTCCTATTACAAAAAGGAAGAATTATATAATGAGCCAGAATGAATGTAATTAATACAGGGCCTTTGATACTGTACCCTAAGTACTATAGGTTCTAATAATGAAACCTGTAATTTTCCCATTTTATATTTCATTAATCCAGAGAAAGACAGATTTGTGAGGGGAGATTGCATAATGGGTCTGACATGAATGTAACTGATATGTGCCGTTATTTGGAGGAATAAAGGAAAAATAATATAAATTATTTGAAATGATTTCTGTTGGCAGTGTACTTTAGCTAGCAAGCCCCATCACTGCCGCCAACTGGCTGTAATCTTGAGAGAGTTACATGACTTCTCTGGGATTAATAGGAAGTTTGAGACATTATTGAACTACCACTTCATCAAATCTCCGTCAGGACACCATTTTTAAAAATTCTAAAAACAGGTGTATGTGACCAGTCCACTGACAATCCCAGCCACATTTTCTCTGAAGACCAAGGACAAAAATCACATCAGGTGACACATAATCCAGTTGAAATATACACAGTAGCTCAGTAAGTGCTTCATACAGAAAGATTTTAGCCCCTGACACCTATGTCATTTGAAAGCCGATCTTTCCATAATTTTATTATACCTTCACTGAAAATATACTGGATGGATAATGAGTCTCAGAGATCATCCTTAACCTTGAGCAGAGCAGTCACCTTGGGCAGTCTACGTGGGTCCAAATGGACACAATGCTATGTAAATACCTACAACTACTTGGCAACCCTAGTGAAACCATAGAAACATAATGCCTGAGACTTACAAGGATCTCCATGAATGCATGCTAAAAGGATAAATGAATCTGAATGGGGCATGATATATAGACTAGAATGATCTCGGTAGTTTAAGCTGACTTATTTTCCAGCCTCCTTAGCAATTAAGACATGGCCTAGGTGATCCAGGCTCCGTGAGATGCTTCAGCCTTCCATGTGGAAAGAGACTCCATGTGGAATCCACCCATTTCTTGGCATAGCACCTCCAGAGGCAGGGAGCTTTTGGGAGCATCAGTGATCGTGTGGCCCAGTGGTAGGGCCCACTCTCAGAATCCAAGGGAAACCTTTCTGGCATCATGTTAGGGGTGGTAGGATTGTGTCTGGAGCAATGATACCGCATGTACATCGGGCCTTGTCTTGGCTGCATGGCTTTAAGTCATAATTATCTGACTGTCCTATGAGCTTGTATTTTTTAGTAAATTCCCTTTGCAGTTTAAATAGTTAACAGAGGTTTCTGTTTCCTGTAACTGAAAATTCCAAGTGACAGAACTATTCTCCTTTGTCAATAAATTCTCAGTAAAAATGCTAATGTGCCATTATATATGCATATATATATATATATATATGCATATATATATATATATAACTATATGAAACAACAGACATTTATACACTTAACTGTTTTTTCATTATTCCATTTTTAAAATATATTTAACTCTGTAATCTTCCTGGGATGTATTTTGGTGTGGGTGTTAGTTGTAGCTTTAATATTTTCTCTCAAATATTTAAGCAATTCTTTCAGTCACATTCATTGAAAAATGCTTCTTCCTCCTGAACATGTGAGAGCTGTCTGGAAAAAAACAATCCAGCCATAAATGCCTGTATTTTTCATACTGCATGGCTGGATGCTTTCCGGACAGCCTGGGTATCAAACCGGTCAGAGGCTAGCATTTGTCTCTCACCTTTATGTCCCATTCCATTACACCGTCTGTAGGTCGGTACAACACTTTTCATCACTGCATCCTTTCAATATGTTTTCAAATTCAGTAGAAGAAATGCTCCCATGATTCTCCCCTGTCCAAACTGTATAGACCACTGCACCTGCTTATTCATATGAACAGTAATGTGTTTTAGTGATTAAGTTAGATTTCTTGCCATGGAAGCTTTTAGTTCCTTCTGAGAAAGACGGTAAGTCCTGGACATTAATAATTTAGAACTGGTTGGAAAAGGGTAGTCTGGATTATGACTATTCGATTTTGGTGATGCCCGAATGACACAAGCTAAGGAAAAACTGCCGCTGACATCCGAATACTTTGCTGCCTTCATCGGGAGTTATTTGTTCCTCTTCTCTCTTCATGACACCTGGGCTTCCCATCCAATGTCCCTTTCATTGCGTTCGGCTCATCCTTTCCGACCGCAGGAGGCTGAGCTGTGTGAGACCTCCCTCGGCAATCGCTGTTTGAACTCGTCATTTCTGGGGACTGTGACCCTTCACATCACAACAGGCTGTCCTCTGGCTCCCCTGTACTGACAAACACAAACTTCTGATGTGGTGTTGCCTCCGAAAAGGAAATCCTTTGCCATGCTGTGACTTCTCCGGCTTGGTGTGAGACTATGCAGAGAACTACAAATACTGCTGTGCAAAGGCTGAGCAAACTGATACCCCTCCACACACATACTGCGTCTAAAAAGCAAAGTGGAAGGTCCTCAGTGGGCCTGAACTGTCCTACCTTTAAACATTATGCCTATTAATTTTTTTGAAGATTGGGGAAAATTTTGTAAAAGTCCAATACAATCTCTAAGAGAAGTGAGGTTTTTAGTCCAGGCTTTTTCTATATATAATCAAAGGTGCTCACACACCAGTTCTACTTCAAACAACTGATTAATTATCTCAGGAATTACAACAATCTCAAACTTCAGTCGCTGCAATAGCTCATGGCACCATTTCATTATTCATTTAAGAGTTACAATACAGAGAACTGGGACTGTAAGAGAAGTGAACCGAGTAACAGAATAAAATTTCCATTTCAAAAGAAAATTGCTGAAAAAGAAATCTAAAAGATGTCTGATAACCCCCATGTATGTACAAAATATTACGGATGTGTTTTTCTCATCTAGAAAAAGAGAAATGGCCCGCTGTGGGTTTCCGTTGGAAATAAAATAAAAACAATGCACCTTCTATTCAGTTTACCCACACACTTGAACTTCTCAGAGAAGCCAGAAGAGGGCAGAAGATGCTGCGTGTAGGGTGATATTTGCATATAAAAAAATCCTTTAAATTTAGATCCATTGGTTACTTTCTTTACATTACTTAAAATATAAGGCATTTATTACAAAAACAGATTCAAAATCCTTTTTCAGAAGCATGAGAAGACACTTTGGGGTAAACAGTTTTAAGAAAACACAGGCTGGTCCGCAAGGGGCACATTACACAATAGGGCCACTGTGTTTTACTACCACCTCAGCCAATCTTCCTGAATGCTTGCCTTCTGGACCCAAATAGCTTAAGAAAACAGCAAGAATCAACAATGACTCAATCATGATATCCGCTCCCATAGTCCAGGTGGAGAAACTGAGGCTTGAAGAAGTATAGTCACAGGAACGGCATTAGGTAGCTGGAAACCTCAGTGCTTGACTTTAAATTTAAGCAGGTGGGCTCTGCTGTGGTCTAAATGTCTGCATTCTCCCAAAATTGATATGGTGCAAAGCCAACCTCCAAGGTGATGGAATTAGTAGGTGGAGCCATTTGGGGGGGCGGGTGATGAGGTTTGAAGAGCAGATCCCTCAAGAAGATTAGCACTCTTATAAGAGACTCCAGGGAGCTCCCTGCTTTGAACCAGGAAGAAAGTTCTCATCCCAGGAAACTAGCTCCCTGCTGTCAGACGTTCAGCCTCCAGAATGGTGAGAGAGGGATTTCTACTGTTTATAAACTACCCCGTCTGCGGTATTTTGTTTCAGCAACCTGAACAGACTAAGACCGACTCTGAAGTCTATTCCCTCATCTACTACAAATACTTCTCTCTTCAGGATAGTGACCACCACCTGATCATTCCAACGCTACCAAGTAAAATCATCAACCTTTCAGGACCTCTGTCCTACAAATAAACTGATCTTTTTTTTTCTCCTAAGTCGGATGGGATTCTATAGAAAGCTATGTCAGAAAGCAAGCAAACACCCGACCTAAAGTCAACCCTGGACACAGAACCTACTGTGGGGAACTGGCAAGTGTGCAGTCTTGCTGGAGATCTCCTTTACTTTCCATCTCATCTGCAAGGCAGCAGCTCAAGGTGTCCTCCAGTTCCCTCCCCATTACCTTGTATTAGAAGGGCCCTCAGTTAAACCCAAATATATATTTGAGTATATATTAATTCCCAGCTTTTGAGGTCATGCATCTCTACCTTATTTGCATGTGAAGAAAGGCCCCCTCTTTAGGGTTAAGGGCAGACAAACTTATCTGATGGTAGAATTTTAGTTGGAGGTGGCAGGGGTGGGAGTGGGGTATAAATAGTCTGACATTTGTCATTCTAGTCCTGATGAAATGACATATCCACGTCTGAGCCTTCATTCTCACTACCTTAGAAACGAGATGAAGATGGCTGCTCATGTATCTGGGTGCAGGGTCCAGTGGTAAGAACCATGGATTGTGACCTGGATATAAAAGAGGTTGGAAAATGACAAGTCAAAGGTATTTGTGAAACTCTTCCAAGTTGGACTCTAATTGGGCTCTTATTTCCAAAATAACCCCCCAACTCATCTTCAGTCACCACCCGAAGATTTCCAACATCATAGTTAATAGATCCAAATTCTCTGTGACAGACATTATACAATGACCTGTCAGGTAATGGATAAGGCAGTGTGGCTTCTCCTAAAGACAAATCCAGCAACAAGAGGGGGCGGAGAGAGGGGGAGAGAGAGAGAGAGAGAGAGAGAGAGAGAGAGAGAAGGAGAATGAATAAGAGAGGACGTACACAAAAGAAAAATCCTTGTAGGGTCTCGTTTACACTATATCTACTGAAATTCAAGGCACTTAAATGGGCTATTAAATTATTTTCCTTTTTAATTTCACCCTAATTATTTCACCGTCTACAACTACTCTTTCCATGACTTTACCATAACTATTTCATCAGATCTATTTCATGCCATTGTATGTTTCTTTTATTTATCTTACTAAAGAAGGAGGGATTGAAAGAAGCAAGACTGGCAGGAGAAATGAAGAGAATGGTGCAGAGGGAGAGACGAGATGCAGAATCAGAGGAAGAAGAAGAAATAAATGAGAGCCAGTACTCTGAAATCGTGAAACAGAACAACCCAGATTGGAAGGTGAGTTCATGGGCTTGAGTTTCCTCATCTCTAACACTGGGAATAATACTATACTTGCCCTCCTGAGTGGCTGAAAGGATTGCCTAAGAAAATATGTGCAAAAAAAAATGAATTATCCAAGAAAGTCTTGGAATAACTTTTGGCACACAGTAAGCACCTGATGAATGGCAGTGATTATTATTATTAGCTTCTAGCTCCTATAACCCTTAATAATAGTCAAAACTCTAAAGACATCTACTTCCCCTTGAACCACAACAGAAGAAGCAAGCAATATTGCTGAACTGTAAATGCACCAAATTAAATGCCAAAACATATAAATTAGCATAAGCAATATCTCTACAAATTTGGCACTCCATAGCTCTCAGCACATAATCTTTACCATCAAAGGAATGAGCTACCTAAAATAAGCACATTACTCAGCTACCAGAGACAAGCAATGTTAACATCTACAGCGAGCTACAAATTATCCAAAAACCACAACACATGTTTTTAGAGGAAAATATCAGAGTAAGAAAATCAGAACTGAGTGGTGCAAGGCTCCAGATAGCGTGCACTCCCAGTGAGGAAATCAGGAAAAGACGGAACTCACAGGGCTCTGGGACAGGAGCTGGGGGAAGGGGAGCACATAGTGTTCTTCCTACCTGCAATTTGTAAAGTGACACACTGAAGATTGTTGAATGAGTTAAATTTAATACATTTGAAGTCTGACTTTTTTTCAGGTTGCACACCCACATAATAAACATCTAAAATACAAGCCAACACTTCAGGACAAAACAATGGACTGTTCTCATCTTGGTTGCCATGACCCCACTTTCTCCTTCACTGAGGTATTTATTTTTTAAAAAATTTATAATTTTAGACATTTTTAAGCCAAAAAATAGCGCTCAGAGAACTTACTTTCTAATATTCTCATTTTAAACATGGGGGAAACCTGAAGTTAAATGACTTACCCAAGCTATTACTTCTAGTTAGTAGAAAAGTTGGAATTAAAACGTAAGTCCATCATCAATCATCAGATCCCGTAGTAGTTCTAGCTCCATTCCCCCACCCCCCACCCCGTGGCTCTATACACCTGGCCCGTGGCTCAGTTTATGTTCTCATTTCCTCTTGCTTACAGACTGCAGCATGCTCCTATTTCCACTCGCTGTCATCCAGTATCCCTTTTCCACTTTGCACCCATCAGTCCAACTACTTGTCTTTGAGTACATACCTAACCTTGACACTCTTGCAGGTGGTATCACTTGAATGACGCCCCCAAAACACTCAAGATACAGTTAAAATGATCTGATATGCCATGCACGGCTCTACCTATGAGTACGATGTATCCCACTAACTTTTCCCCATCAGCACTCTCCCATCCCCCAACCCTCCAGGTCTGCTGAACCACCCACAGTTCCCCCAGGAGCCACTCTACACACCCAGTACTTTGCTCTTTCTGCCTGGGTGCCTGCTCCCCAGTAGCTCAAGTTTACATCTCCAAGGTCAGAAGTCCCTTCCTCCTTACCCCTGTGAAGGCTTAGCATTCTGTCTTTGGGCACCCATGTATTTCTTTTATAACACTGATGACATATGAGTGTAGAAGACTGTTTAATTGTTTTCTTTACCCCTCTGGACTGTCGGCTCCTTGAAGGTAAAAACCATGTCTTATTTATCACTATATACCCAATGCCTAAAACAAAGCCTGGCACATAGTGAGAATTCAGTAACTATTTTTAATCAAATGCCTTAACTTCCAGGTCTGAGATATTTCTGGTATTCTATCATATCTCTCTAGTACTTAATTATCTACTATTTGTTTCACGAGGATTAGTCACACATCATCAATTATATGATAAGTAACTTGAGGGCAGAGATAAGTGTTTTATTCATCATTCTTATCTCCTTTAGGGCCAAGCCTATAATAGCCAATATGCTATCGTTAAAAGAATTTTTAAGTTTTTTTTTTTTTTAATTAAAGGAACACTTTCTTTATATAGAATTTTAGGTAGAACATAATATAAAATTGAGAAAAAGTTTTGTTGGGGGAAGACTATGGCTCTGCATTTGCATTGTTTGTGTTCACTTAGGATTCCAAATAACTTGATTTGGGGAGAATAGAGGAACTTCAACTACCTCTTGGGCAGTTTTGACAGTACTCTGGGGTCCTTCATTTGACGTGGAGAGCTGGAAAAGCAGACGATGTACTAATGCTATCTTATGAAGATGAGCCAGGACATTCCGAATGCTTGAACCCATTTGCCTTTTTAATGAACTGTCCTTTAGAGTAAATCGAAGGGGAAGTGGAGGTTAGAAATGCAAATTCTCAGGCAAGACCCCGGAACTGCACCTTCAGAACTGGTAGAGAAACAGAATGTTTCTTTGGCCAGATGCCCATTGGGATTGATAGGAAATTGATTGCAGAAGGTACTGAGTATGGGCAGGTCTGTGAAGGCCATATGTCCTTGGACCCAGGAGGCCCCGAGATCTTTCAGAATGCCTATGAGGTGAACACTTGTCATAACGAAACAGGTTACTTGGCCTTTTTCACTATTGTCAAAGTAAACTGGGTTTTCTAGTTACTTAACTGAATGAACAGAAATCAAACACCCCATGGGAACCTACATGTCTTTTATTGAAGATACCCATTTTTGATGTATAATGAATTATAATAAAGGTATCTGAGAGAGAGAGAGAGAATGAAAGAGAAAGAGAAAGAAACTGTTCTGGTTTTAAATACTGTTTGTGGATTCCCATCCCCAATGTCAAGTGCCCCCGAGGCCATATCTCCAGAGGTTTATCTTTCAAATTATGGCTCATGGTCTGTTAATGGATAATGACATTAATTTATTGAGTCACGATGTACATTTGCAAAATGCAAAAGAAAATATTAGGTTTCATCATATGTAGTCAAGATAAATATTGTTATGGGAAATTATTATCCTATTCTTAATTACTTATACATGTATTTTACTTATTATTGTGTTTTCCAATCAGAAAAGCAGCACTAGAGATCTGTTGCACAACGTGGCGCCTACAGTTAACAACACTGTTGTACT
This sequence comes from Lyroderma lyra, assembly GCA_004026885.1. Taxonomy (NCBI): domain Eukaryota; kingdom Metazoa; phylum Chordata; class Mammalia; order Chiroptera; family Megadermatidae; genus Lyroderma; species Lyroderma lyra. The sequence continues at coordinate 30,879 of PVJL010005107.1, forward strand.
TTAAAAATTGGTAAGAGGGTAGAATCTCATATTGTATTCACACCGCAATGAAAAAAAAAATTAAAAACGAATTTGAAATCTGGTACTTTGAAGTGCTTCCTGAGGACAGGTAAACACACCTGGTGTAGTACAGGTGTTCCAAACTTTGGTTCACATCAGAAAGACCTGAGTGATGGGATGAAAATACAAAGCCCTGGACCCCATTTCTGTAGCTTCAGCTTCCTTAGGTTGAGGTTAGGCCCAAGAACCTGTATTTTTATTGAGCTTCCTAAGTCGTTTGTAAAGCACACAGAAGTTTGAAAAACATGGCGATAGTGAAAGGCATATACAGGACTAGCATCCTAGAATGGAAGGAGATTGAAACCGTGTCTGCTCCCCTGATGTGTGAATATACACCCTCTGTTTGGATACCGTCCCAAGATGGGACAGCTCACAGGACTCTCAGACAGGCCCCTTTGTTTCTGGATAGCTGCCACTCTTCACCTTGATTCTTGTGCCCTAGAAGATAAATTTAAATCTTCCTACCAGATAACAGCTTTTTGTTTATTGCACACCTAGCCTCAATTTTCTCATCCTTCAAGGTTTCAAAGAGGTTCGTAAAAGATCATGGTCAAATGTATACAGGCATTGTAAAATGTAAACTAGGATGTCGCAAATAGTTTATTTATTACTGTGGAAGGAGCTCAGTAAATATCTGCAGCCTTAACTGAGAGCTGATAAACACGTTTTCTTCATAAACTCCAGGCTAAGCTCTGCCCTCATCTTCCTTTCCAAATTAGCTACTAGATTAAATTCTGTAAAGCATGGACCCTGTTTTGCTCACCATATAGACTTGCTGCTCAGAACAATGCATTCCATTAAGTAAATATCTACAGATTGAATAAACCCACAAGACAAAACTGAAATTCCTTGAAATGTGGTGTATGTAGATAACTCTTAACACTTTTTTCATCTCTCTCAGCCAGGGCTCACTTCTTAATTCTCACACTCCATTCATTCTCCTCTGTTGGTGCACATGTCTTAGAGGAGGTAATTGTAAGAATGAATTTAGCCCTAAATATGTTTTTTCACAGACCCACACTTCACAGCAATCTTTAATGACACTTGTGGTAGAAATGATATAAAATGGTTCTCTCATTCACAATAATCTGAGCTGTTCTAAAATAAACTAAATGGCTCAACAAAATACAGCCACAAGCAAAGGCTTTATGGGCATGCACTTTTTTCAATCATCAGTAAAACTTGGGTGCCCTAGCCTAAATTCATTGCTTGCCAAAAATAAACACACTCCTTCACAGAAGGAATCAGAATACATTGCAATCCTATGCTGTTTTACAAATCATAATCTAAATTATAATGAAAATGTTGCAGGAGTAATTCTTTTGAAAACATCTTTAAGACTATGTTAGTCCATTTTGTTGACTGTAATGCAATAGTGAGAAAATGCAAAAGTTAAAATCTCAGGCTTTTAAATTGGGAGGTCCAGTCACCCCCATGGAGGGTAGTTTGTAATGATGGTGACTGACTGCATGTAGTTTCTACATCAATGTGTGGGTTTCTTGTCAGGTGGGGCTCACGATACTGGATAAGGGGCCCCAAGGGGACTGAGGCTTGCTCGTCTGTTAACATGCTTTTCTAACACTGTTTCACTAGTTAATTCATTTACTCTTTCATTCATTGACTGTTTTTGTTCTTTTCTATTCACTTGGGACTCAATGTTTAAATTAAATTTTACATTTATCTTGGAAAAAAATTATTATTCCTTTGATTTGTCCTACTTTACAAAAAGTCAGTGTATTTGATCACAGAAAGGCATTGCTGCTGGTCTGAATCTTGGGCTTTTTTTCCTGGGCTATTCTAACACAAAGTATACCTTATCCGTGGAGTATGATCAACTGAACCTCCCTCTTGATAAAAAAAAGACATGCAAAAACACAGAAATTGTAATAATAATAATAATAATAATACCTAATATCCTGATGAATAAGTGAGTTAATCCCCTATAGAAAACCAGACAGTTACTTCACTTGTAAAAACTGGAGACATTGCACATCATTTGACCAGCAGATGTTAATGCACTTCTGTTCTCTTCCAACTGTTTCACTCCCATCTTGTCAGACTCTGCCTTCTATTTGTAGACTCAGCCGTGTCCATCTGTCAATTATCTTCAAGAGATTTGTTTCAGGTGAAGACCCCACAATGTAGGTGTTGCTATACAAACCATTTTACAAGTAAATCAACTTTAGCTAAGAGAACTTAAGCAATTTTTCCAAGCTTTCAGTTACTAAATTACTTGAAAACCATGATGCCAGCTAACCTAATACTGTGTGTGTGCACGCACGCATATATGTATCATATCATAACATACAGGCCAGAGTAATCATGTTGCTAGATAAGGCTGTTATTTGCTCTCTGCCAAATGCCCATCCTCAAGCAGATACAGGACGAGCTACACAATTTGATGGGGTCCAGTGTTCAACAATTAATAACATTGAGATGGTGACAGCAAAGCATTAAACCAAGTCTCAGGCCACAGATCACAGGTCTAAGAAGCTGACCCTGAATGTATAAGAGATTTAGTGTGAGGCACCACTAGAGATTATAGAAGAATGCAGAGAGTGCACTTGACACATTTATCAGATTTAGTCATACCAACAAATGACCCCCAAATCTCAATGACTTAAGACCACAGTTGTTCCTCATTCCTTGGTCAATGAGTCAGCAGTGGTTCTCCTGGGCTCGGGTGCAACTCTGCTCTCTCTGCCTTCTGTTTTGAAACCAAGCCTGAAGAAGCGGGAGCCACCTGAGGCATAGTCTTCCCACGGCCGCGGCAAGAGTGTGAGCATACAACTGCATTTAAAGCCTCTGCTGAGTCATGTCTGTTCACCTTGCGTTGTTCAAATAAAACTCCAGGGCCAAGTTCAAGGCTGGTGGGGTGAGGATAAGAATACCCACTCGTGGAAATGGAAAAAAAGAGTTTTTGCTGAACAGCCATGTCGTTTACCATGGTTGGGACGGTGTTTGGAGGAGGTTTAGTTCTTAGTCTGAGATCCCAGGTTTGCCCGAAGTGCTAAAATCATCCCATTGGTTTCAATGTGTATCCTAAGGACACTTAAAAGAGAGGGATTAGGAGTGAGAAAAAACATGGACTGGAGAGAAAGAGTATAACCCCAGGTGATAAGACTCATATTTCCCTCTCTGAAGCTGAGTAGAGGAGGGCCTTGCATATAAGCAGGTAAAATGTGGTGAACCTTACAAGAAGGAAAACCTAAGATTTCATTCATTGATACGATGTCCATTAGGACACGGAGTTTGGACCTTCCCACATAGGACGAGAGCAGACAGAAGAGCATGACAGGGACATGGCAGCATTAAGAGAGACTGCATGTAAGGCTTCCCTTAGTCATCACACCATCTGACACGAAAAGTTACCTAGCGCTGCAGGTGGCTCGGGCTCACACTGTGCTTTCCCCGCAAGGCATCTTTGGGGCTGTAAGCCCCCGACAACAAACACCAAATGGAATCAGGGACAGGGAGACTTTGAAATAAAGAAGCTAAGTCTCATGCTGAGGAAGAAGGAAACCCATCAAGACTTGTGCAAAAGAACCAATAAATTATACCCCCAAGAAAGAACCAAAAGTTGAGTACTTTTTGCACAAAAGGAAAGTAAGCTAACCATTCAGTATTAGTGTGGCATTAACAGGCCTCAAAGAGCAAACGACAGCCACGGAAGTAAACAGCACTTGTAAATACTCCTGATAAGGAAGGAGACCGTGAACCTACTGTTAGCTAGTGCCATCTAGCCCTCTCTTGGGTCCTTATTTTGATATTAGGGAAGTAAACACAGAAAAGGAAGTGAAGTCATGAACGCTACGAAGAGAAAAAGTGATATACACAGTCCTTCTCCATTCCAAGCCCTAGACTAGAACCACAACGCAGCACCTGGAAAAATAGAGAGGTTTAGGTAACGAATGGAGAGAAAAATTTTCAGTAGTCACACCACAGACAGTCAGTGGTCACAGCTGAAACGAGTCAGCTTTAACAACTGAAAGCATTTGCAGTGCTGTGATACTACAATGAGATGTCATTAAGAAGGACAGGCAGGTTCACATTGTTTTCCTTCACAAAATCCAACACGTTATGAGATCATACAAAAAATAATTGTGTCAGGTATTAAAATCAGTGTTTTGCATTCAAAGATAGAGGGGTGGTAGTTACAATACCCTTTTCTCTAGAAAACCAGTAAAGGGACGGACAAGAGAAGGGGGATGAGGAAGGGACTGGAAATTCTGAGTGTCAAGTGTACGGGCACCAGACACAGCGGCCTGGCATTCAACGCATAGGGCGTGATTTCAGTTCCCGGGGTGGGATGTGGCAGGCCTGCATAGAAGGAGAGAGGAGTGTGGTTCAGAGGACATGAACAGTTCTCTACTATCACAACATGTAGTCCGAGTCATGACTGGCTGTTAGGCAGATCAATATGAAAATACTGATGTTTATGAGCCATTATTTTTAAAAAGTAGATTCAATAGCACTTCTGTAAAAAAACATAAAAATCCCCCTCACTTCTACATCTATCATAATATGCTATTGTGAGTTAGAGAGCAAGGGCTCGTCGTGTTACAGCGAGCTTGCCGAGAATTCCCAGGAACCTTCCTGGGAATGTGCCAGTCACGTAAACGCCATCCATCATGCGTTTCTCCATGGGAGGCAGCTGAGAACCACCCCCTCACTCTACCACATAACACACCACCGTTCACTTGGGCTTCCTGCAATACACAACAGTTAGAGGCACGAGAGCAACAGAGAGAATGCATTCCTGCACGCTCCCCACAGAAGGCGCGTTCCCTCGTGATTTCTCAAACAAGATTGGGAGTAATTTGTAAGAGTCAGCTATGCAGGAATACTGCATAACAAATCACTGTAAAACCTCAGTTGGCTCACCACAAGCATTTAATTTTCTCTCTCCAAAAGACTGGGTTTGTGGAGATGGATTTGCCTCAGACTGCAGGTGTTTTTGTGCTGAAATGATGCTCTATTTTCTATCACAGAAAGTATGGTAATTTTGTAAGTATTAGGAAGTCTGCCCTATAGTACATAACTTGAGGGAAAACCTTAGAATAACTTGGCATTGAAGAATTAAATAACTGGGAGCTGGATGGGCAAAGAGAGGCTTTTACGTTGCTAATTTGTCAAGTTGAAATCAATTATCATTATTTAAAATAAATAGCTTCTAATTCCACCAACAGCAGTTCATGAACTATTGAACACTTATGATTATGATTCCCTATTATCACATGTATGTAGACTAATACATACTGACTGAAGACAGCCCGGGTAGTGTAGGAAAACAGAATGGGTATTGGTGCTGGATGTAAAATTACTACCTGATGTGGAATGTGAATGCTATAATCATATAGCTATCAGATAATATCATTACATTCTGAATAGGGTTATAGAGATGAAAAAAGAATGAACAGTAGAGTAAGGTAAAGTAGGATTTAAATCTGAGTTTAAGACTTTCTACAAATGTAATCTAAGGAAAGATATTTTAACGATTATGTACTGACTCTTTTTTTCCTCATTTATTTTTATTTTTCAATTATATTTGACATACAATATTATATTGGTTTCAGGTGTACAGCACGGTGATGAGACAGTTACATAACTTACGAAATCCTTATTGCGATACATCTGGTTCCCCTCTGACAGCTCGCATAGTCATTACAATGCTATTGACTGTGTGCCCTATGCTGCATTTTACGCCCCTGTGACTGCTCTGGGACTGTGGATTTGTACTTGTTGATTTCTTGTCCTTGTTTACCAAGCCCTTCCACCCTCCTCCCATCACGGTCACAAATCCAGAACCCATGAGATGCCACCTATAGTTAGTGCAACATTATTGACCATATTCCCATGTTATACCTCATTTATAGGTACTGGTAAGAATCAGGGAGGGAGAAGGACAACAAGTCACGTTTTCTTTCTTTTTATTTCTTTTTATTTTTTTTTATGTGGGTAGTTCCCTGGCTGGGAATCGAACCCAGCCCGCAGCGTTGAAAGCACCGAAGCCTTAGCCACTACACCACCAGGGAACTCCCACATTTTTTTCTTCTCCACCTAAAGTTGGGGATTGAAAGACAGAATAGTTGGAGGACATTATGTGAGGTGAAATAAGCCAGGCTCACGAGCCAACTACTGTATGGCTCTATTTATATGAGGAATCTAAAACAGTCCAACACAGAGCACTAGCGGATAGAAGGCGGTTGCCGGGGGCTGTGGGACAGCAGGGCAGGCGAGTTGTTGTTGCAAGAGAGTTTCCAGAGATACACTGTGCAACCTATGTCTGACGTTAACAACACAGTGTTGTGCACCTCTACTCCTGTTAATTGTATAGCTCTCAGGTAAAGTACTGTTACCTCCCCTCCCAGCCCGGCCAAAGAAAGGGAAACATGGGAAACTTAGGGAGGTGATGGGTATGTTTATTACCTTGACTATGCTGACAGCATCACAGGCATATCCATATGTCCAACCTCACCAAATTATGTACATTAAATATGTGCAGTTTTTTTGGTTATAAATGACACTTTAATAACGTTGTTTAAAAAATCAAAGAACACAGGACTTGGAAAGTAAAGATGGAAATTCTGCTTGTTATCAGTAAAGCTGATTGGAGGACACAGTCTACCTAAGAAGCTGTAATCACATTTCACCTGCAGTGCGATCGCTTCACCTGCCCTGTCACCTTGAACTCTAGGCCTCCTCTCACACCCACCACTGCTCCTCTGGTGACTCTCCTGGCATCTCTAGTGGACAGCGTCTTTGCATTCAGCCCGCCACCAGAAGGCTCAGAAATATTTCAAAACAGCGCATCACTTAACTCCAAGGCCACGCTGTCCCCTAGGCTGAAAATAAACACTCGATTCCATTTCTCATCTCAGGGTATGCACCGTCCGGCTGTCCAATATATTTCACCAGAGGTTAGATAATGACTTCAAGTGATAGCATAAATAAACTTCCGTAATACAATGCCAGCAAAATAAAAATACCCTCGCATTTACTATCGCCTCCCTCCCTTATCAGATATCCAGGGGGGATTTAAAACAAAAAGCACAACTACATGGTAAGATCCAAGTTCATTCCCAATTTCTATTTTGCCCAGTCTTGGGTGGGATGATTACTCAAATCTCTAGGTAGAAGGATGCTCTTTGCAGGGTAGCGACACGGGTTTATTTTTATTGAAACAGACGCAAGTCCCTTAAAATCGCTGAATCAGAGTGAATTTAACTCTGAGTCTCTTGTGTACATTCCATTTAAAATTTTTTCTACTTTGAAAGAATTGAGGGCCTATAAGGAGCCTGCAGAAATAGCATGAAGAAATGCTATATGTAGGGCTGCCAGAGAAACCCTAGTCATCCAGTGATATTTGAATTTCATGTAACCTATGGAATAATTGTTTTAGTACACATCTGTCCCAAATATTTTAAGTAAAATACAATATACCCAGATAAGTTTAAACTTCATATATATAATTTAATATACATATACACACACATATATATCTCATGAAGTATTTAAGACAAACCTGTGATTAAAAAAAAAAATTTCTGTTATTTATCCAAAATTCAAGTTTAACTGGGTGTTTCTGTATTTTTATGGGAAAAATCTGGCAACCCTACCTATATAGTCTTCACTCAGACTCTCCAAATGTTAACATTTTACCAAGTTTGTTCCATCATCCTCTCTCTTTCTCTCTCTCTCAATTAATTCTGAAATAATAGTATTACCTAATCTATCTACCTTATTCAGACTTCACCAACTATCACACCAATATCCAAAGGGCACAGTATCTGAAAAGAAAACAGAGTGAAGGTATTTATTCTTGTGATACTAGTAGGGTTTCAAGTATCAGAAGCATTCGCACAAGCAAAATGAATCTTTTAAGAGAGTGTTCCAACTGCAGGCCTTTCAGAACTTCTTTATTAGATGGATCATTTGGAATAAAAATACGTGAAGTTCCTTTCTAAGTTCAATAACAAAAAACAGCCGACAATCTGTTTATAATAAGGGCCCTCATTCTTCTTTATAAGATTTTTCACCCTCTTGTAAGTGAAACTACATTCTGGGACTCTGATACGATAAATCATATTCAAATACAATGTAATTAACCTACCTGGAGCCAATCTGAGACTATTCGGTGAGGGTTTAAGCCCTGAGCTATGATGAAGTCCTGAGTCCAAGAGCTTGGTGCCACTCTCCAGTTCATTCTGTTGGCTCTAAGTGCTGTTCAAAATAACACAGAAAAGAAGAGCACCTGGAACACTGGATCTAGTTTTGCCTCCTCATCCTGGCAGGCACCACACATGGGTGCTTGTGGAAGCCAGCTAGCAGCCTTTATAGTGTCATATCCCAGCTTGCAGACACAGCTGAGTCACCAAATTAAAAAAGCAAAATATCACTCAACCTTCCCCATACCAACGGACCAATCCCAACCTATAGGCTATACTTCCACTAGTTTGAAATAATTTTTGACAAGTCATAACTTCATCCCGACCGTGAGTTTTGTTTGCTCAGGTAAAACGTGCTCTTGCTCAGGCCACCTAGCATCACAGGCAGCAACTTCTGCTCCTAGGCCGTGTTGCTTCTCACAAAGGTGCAAGAAGCCTGGTTTCTTAGTAAAAATCGCCTCCGCATCTAGAGAAACAAGACACAATGCGCAGCTCTGACCTCTCAGAGCGGGTGGCCTTGTATCATTCAGGCCTAAATCCTAAGACTGAAAGTCACCATTATAGGTACAGCACCATGCTTCAAATCTGCGCCACCGTGCACCCTAAATGCCAGTTTCTGAAGGCTGCAGATTTGAGCCCAAGATGCATAAACAAGCAAGTACTCCTTTCTTCTCCTGGGTTAGAACTGATTAAGAGTTAAGTACTCAGAATGGTTCTAACATGCTTTAAGAAAAAAAAAAAAAAACAGCTTGATTACTGATAAAGCTGAATAAGCATGTGCTTAGATACATATACTGTCACAATGAGCTTCCTGATACTCCCTCCAGAATCGTTGAGCCAAACTCATCCCTGCTTTAGTCCTCAGCGTGAGAGGACAGGAACAGGCCTCCCGCAACGGGCAGAGCACACGTACGTACTCAAGGAAGTGTGTTGCCCAGATGCACACTTCTGAAAACAAGCAGATCCGGATGAAAAAGTCAGAGATTAAAGAAGATGGCTATGTTCTTGGTCTTACATTCACCAATCAAGTAAGTTGCCTTTCCCACTTCAAGGAGGAATTCGGAAGTCAAAGAGAGTAAAGAGAGGCCAGATATATTCTATTTTTCCTTCCAGGGCACAGGGTGGAAAATCTCTTCCACGTATGGAAATGTCGCCCTTGGAAAACAGAAGTTTTTGCCTCTAACAGATAACTTTTAATTTTGTAATAGTATTTTGAAATGTTAGCAAGGAACACTTTTTTATCGCTCTTCCTGTTTTCGTGGGGAGGGACTACAATTAGAGTAACACCACCGACTTCCTCACTTATTTTTCCCACGCCTGAAGGGCACTTACTCTTCTGATTGCTACTTTGTAAGAACCAGCTGGGCTTAAAGAGTTGAGCTCCTCCCTTTTGCTATCTTCTCTCTCCTTGAATACTATGGATTCTCATTTCTCTCTTCCCTGGAATGGGCCTGTAGTTTGGAATAAATTCCATTCAGGCGGGGTGTATTTGCAGGTATACGAGGCTGCATTTAGATCACAGTCTCCAATAGCTTCATCTGTCATAAAGCTCCTATTTTCATCTCTGTCTGTCAATCTCCTATGTCACTTGCTACTGAACTCAAGTGGAAAAAAAGGGGAAGGTGTGCTGTATATCAGGCCCCTTTCAGCCCCAGCGATAATGGAGAGGAAATATGTGACAGTGCCTGGCATGGGGCAGGCAATTAATAAATCTCAGTTCTCTTCTATTTTAAGCTGAAACATCTATCACACAGATAGATGCAAAGATCATTTTCTCCCATATTTCTCCCCTTTGCATATGATTTAAAGACATTCAACTGGATAAAAATCAAGCTCTTCTCCACTCCTTCTATCATATTTCATTGGATCGGGCTAAAATAATACACCAATTATCTTCTGGCAAACCCCTTGAGTTTTTTCTTTTTCATATCTCTCTATCTACATAATCTGGGTCCAACTGATAATCAGCTTTTTGTGAACTCTCACCACTCCAAACAGGCCTCGATGAAAGAGAGCATGAGGGATAAACAGGAATAATATGATGCTGTTCATTTCTGTGATCCCAAAGACAGCTAATGGGACCATCGAAGCACCAGGGGGAGTGGGTTCTTTGTTATAAAATGGGTCAAATTTGTTTTCCATTATGAGCCTCCATTGTGCGAGCCAGTGCTATTGTACTTCTCAATTCTGTTCAGAAAGCTCCTCTCATTCCCGCTGTGATAAAACAGGAACGTCTGTTTTCCCTGGAAACAGATGGGTTTCTCAGCCTGGAGATGCTAACACAATGCACACCCCAATGGCAGCTGTCCCAGTTTGGAGCTTCCATCCCTGTCCGGACGATTGCCAGGCTCGTTCTTTAATAACGACCTTCACATGTAAAAAGAGTTATTGTATGGCAAATCTACTTCTCAATAGGGCTGCACACGCGGAAATAGCTCTAAATTACACCAAACATACACAGGTTGGATGTTAGTAAGAACTCTCAAAGAATCGAACTCCTGTTGAACACAGTAAAGGTTATGACTGGATGGGATTATCCAGGTCATCCTTAGGAATAAATTGACAGGAAGTAGCTGTGTAGAAAGCTTTAGGCCTGAATAGGGTAACAACTGGGCCTAAATGCCACCATTACCCATATCCCTAATCATGACAGACATCACTAATTGATCTTGGGATGCCTATTGAGCCCAGACCTGGCCACAGCATTTCTCTCAATGTTGTACTTCAATAGAATATCTCCAGTGGGTCCGAGGAGGCAAATGAGACAAAAACTCTGCTGTCACTATTTTAAGCCTGCAAACCAGTCTCTGTAGTCTCAGAAAGAGACACTGGTATTCAGTATTTTCTTACAAATATGCTTTCTGTGATATAATGAAGTACATTTGTGAAAACTCCATCATCTTTTCAGTGTAATACACACCAAGAAAACCAGAAGATTCTGTCGATGGTAAATGGAAGAACCGCTGGCCTTATCCTGCCACGCATTACACCCCAAGGGGAAAAAGGGGACACAGATGTTTCAAGAATGATACCCTCAGCAGATGGGGGCATAAAATCACTACATATTAAAATATTTTCAACTGCCATTCTTTTAAATATTTAGTACAAAAGAGCTACAACCTCTTTCAAAGAGGGTTTAGAGAAAAATGCAAAGCAACAAACATTAAGGTTAATTCCAATTATTGATTATCATGGCTAAGAATAAGCATAGACTTAAGAAAATTTAACAGAGAAAATGCAAAATCCACCAACATAATTTTGAGAGACACTCCAGTTTGGACAGATCCGCCCCAGTGGAGATATTGGAATGGTTGGAGTATGACTGAGCAGGATAATTCAGCTTTATCTATGTTATGCTGAAGTCTTATATGACAGTTTTGTTCAATAATCTTATGAAGACCCTTAGTAAATTTTCTGACCTAGAGTAGTGATTTCGCAAAATTATTTCTCCCTCTTTATTATAAACAAAAACAAGTAACCAAACCCAAATCAAATAGATGGATATAATTTCATTTGTAGTTTATTTTCCTTAAAAAGAAAACTAGAAGTAATCAAATTAGTGAATTGTTGCCTCAAAACTCAAAATTCCACCTGGTGATGACTGCTGGAAGTTCTCATACAAGACACCCTGATATCTTTCAGAATACTTTTGGTAGGGCAATAAGGAGTTTATCTGCCAGTATACCATGACCATAGCACAGTGAATGGCAGTCAGGCTGCCTGAGTTCAAACCCCAGCTCTATCTTGTACTACAAGTGCAACTCTGCACAAGTTTCTTAATTGCTCTGTGCCATAGTTTTCTCATCTGTAAAATGGAACCAATTATAAGTTTCTACCTTATGGGGTTGTCCAGAGGATTAAATGATTTAATGAATGAAAGTATTCAGGGCATTATCTGACATGCAGTTAATATCACACAAAAATTAGCTACTAATAAATACTATATCTACCAAGCATGTTCATTTGATGCACATCATATTTATTCAGGATAAATACACTCCCTTCCTTGCAATAGACTATCCCTAACCCTGGCTTTACTCAATAGATTATGACACATAAACGGTTAAGTTTCCTGACATTTATTTCATATAACTATGCATACTTAGAGGACCTAATGGGATTCTTTTTCTCCAGAAGAAGCCAAATTTAAGTGTATTTAATGAAAGAGAAGAGAGAGAGAGAGAGAGAGAATGAGAGCGTGAGCAAGCGATCCTGGCGAATGGACCTGAAATAAAAATCCTCCTCTTATTTAATCGCATCCTTCCTAGGTTCAAAGGCACGTCCCAGCCCACAACCTCAGCCTACTGTTCTCCTTACACCTCTTCGGTCAGCTATGGAGAGCACATTTTGTAGCAGCCTTACATAGAAAAGAAACTGTATTCTGATTCCATATTGAGCACTAAGATGGTCAGACCTACGTGCAAACAAGGGAGACCTGAGTTAGTGAGAAATCACAGCAACAAGGAATGGTCACGAGGAGGCTATTCATTCTTGAAAAGTGACAGAGGCATTTATAAAACTGTCTGAAGATGATAAATCAAACTGAGAACCCAAAGAAATTACTGTATGCTGGATATATAAGTATATATAATCATGTATACACAACAATAATTCATGTCACTGAGGGATACAGAAAGCTGCATTTCAGGTACAAATAATTCTGTTTCTGAGCCACGCTTTTACCCAGAGACAGAGAGAAAGGATGGAGCCCACTGCTCCTTGGCCAAACAAGCATCAGATAAATGAGTGGAAGCTGAGGATTTCAGGTGTTAGGGTCTGCAAAATGATGACTTGTGACTAAGCACCATCATGCTTTCCCTTTCCCAAGTTCTTAGCAAAGCAGAACAATAAATCTCTCTGATAGTCCCTAGGAGTCGGATTGTGTCCTGATTTCATTTCATGGATAAGGACTCTATAAAATGTAGGCTTGTGAATCTGCCCAAGGCTAGAGGAAAATTTGTTCCAGCGCTCCTTGGAGGGCTTACACAGCTGTGCTGGCGTAGAAAGAAGGGGGAACTTGGAGCTTGTTTAGGCTATAAACTCCATCCAATCTCTATGTCAGTCTTACCCTCAGTTTCTTCAACTGAAACATGGTTTGTGTATTCAAATTAAGTCTTCCAGAGAACGCTTCACCATCGAGAAATGACTCGCCTTACGACTGACTGATTATGTCTAACTTTGCAGCTAGTTTTGCCCACTGTAATTTCAGTTCTTCTACATTTGCTCCATTAGACCCACCGCCCTTTACCTCCCTGTCTTGCCAACCCGGTTGCTGGCAGTTCCTTCCCCAAAGCTCTTGTGCCTGGGCTATCAGAGAGATCTATCTACGTCTATTTCGCTTTCCTGCCCACTAGCCTTCCGTGGCTCACAGAGCCAACCCATTCATTGAGCACGTACTTTATGTTTTCTTCTGTGTGGGACAGAGAGGCTACAGCAGCAAAATGAACAGTGACTCGTTGACTGGTTCATTCATACATTCACTCATTCAAGCAACAATTACATATTGAGTGCCTGCTATGTGCCAGGTAGTTTCTGGGCACAGAGGATGTGAAAGTGAACAAAACAGGCGATAATCTCATGGAACCACGTTCTACTGGGGTAGACAAAAGATACACCCCCTAAGAAGTAAAACATATAGCATGTTAGAGAGTGAAAGAACTAAGGAGAAACAAAAAAACAAAGTAGAAAAGGGAAAATATGAGGTCATGTGATGATTATTAAAATTTTAGCAATTAGCCAAGTAAGTGTACATGAAGAAGGTGGAATTTGAGCAAGACCTAAAGAAAATGAGTAGCTATTTTGTACCATGCAATTAAAATACAAAACAACCCTGTGAAGTCAGTATTATTTCTCCATTTTACAGGTGAGGAAGCTGAGATTAGTTAAGTCTAGGATTGCCGAGGTTATCAAATATTAATGCAGGACTCCCAGTCAAATTTGAGTTTCAGATAAGTATATCCCATGCAACATTTCGGATACTTACACTAAAATTAAAAAAGTGTTATTAATCTGGAGTTTCTGGGGCTGGTAAATAACTGTAATTTGCCTAATCAGATAAAAAAACTCAATAATATCACGAATAATAATATTAATATTAGACTCATATGTAGTACTTACAATATACCAGGCATTGTTCTGTATTAATTTATTTAATATTCAATAACTCTATTAGCTAGGTACTATTATTGTGCCCACTTTACAAATGAGAAAACAAAGGCATAAAACAGTTAACTTGTGATTTGAAACTCAGAACTAAATTTGGGACTGGGAAAAGATCTTGTCACTTTGCTTAAGATCTAAAGTTAATTACAGAACATCACTTTAGAAAGGATTTTTATTCTTTTGTTTGTTTGTTTTTATTGTTTCTTAACCCACCATCTAAATAGATATTTGTATTTTATGTTTATTTTGTGCATCTTATTAGTCGTTGTCATTCTTTGACCTAGTATGTTCCTGGATTTCTTGTATTTACCTATATGCTTCGTAACATGCCTTCAATTATTGTACAACATGCTCTAATGCATAGCCTCTTTTCCTCAATGAAATTTAAGAAAATAACTAATTAAGGAGGAAAAATAGCTAATTATGAACTTGCCTATGAATCCTCATTTATGAAGCATCGCCCCCCGCTAGTCAATTTTCTGTCTTCCCATCTCAGTGCTTATCTCTAGATGAAAACTCAGATGAGAGAGATGATCAGGTTTCCCCAGGAAGGTGTAAACTGACAAAGAAGGAGAAACTATGTTAGAGCCTTTCTTTACAATCTGTGCTACCTTCCCTGTGGATAAATATCCCAGAGTGGAAGGGATATCCTGCTTTATGCTTTACAACAGTGGGGATTTAAGCCACGACAAACAAGAAGAGAACACAGTTACTTTCAGCCCCTAATTCTAATTCTACTTCTTTGAGGATTATTTTAGGCACATGCAAGACAGGGATAGAAATGTAAGATAATCTAAGTGTTCAAAGTCCATCTTAATAATTGAATGAAAAAGTAAACACAGCAGGATCTGTTCCGTGGCCATGGACCCCTGGGTCCTGGGAATGCCACTGAGAATACAGAAGGCAGAGACCAAATGCACAGAGGTACAGGTGCAAAGTGTTACAGTGTGCTCGTACGTAGGGAGCACAGAGATGCAGTTTGAGCAGACACATAAAAACGGCAGGATGGGCTCAAGCTGCAGTCTACGAATGCCCTGATAGGGAGCATTGATTTCACTCTACAGGCAAGTTACAATCACCGACATCTTTGAGTAGGAAAATGATGTCATTTTCCCCCCATTTTTATAATTTAGACTAATAACTGAATCACCTGTAGTAAGGATGGATTGGACAGATTAAGTCTCCAAATCTCTTTCAGCGTTAGTTTCCTTTTCAGTAAGAAGGAAAATCTCTCTCCCTCTGTCCCCCATCTCCATCTCTCTCCCCACCCTCACTCTTATCATCATCATCATCATCTAAAAGACAAACTAGCTGTCTCTGTGGACCCCAGTCTAGAACCTGTAGTCTTCTTCTACATTTCAGTTTCCTTCAGTATTTTCAAAAAATATGTGTGTGTAGGGAGGGAGAGAGAGACAGAGAGACAGAAAGAGAGAGAGAACGCCATGACCTCCCATTAACCACCCAGCATTCTCTGTGGCACCTGCTAAAACACACTTTCATATAATTAAGTTTCCAAACAGCTTCTTTCCTAAAGCACAGGAGTCACAGGAGTGAGGCAATGGCCTCGCATGATTAAGCACACGTTTCACCGGAGGTGTTACTCCATGTCTTTCCTGAATGTGATGTAAAATAAAGTGGAAATTAATTGAAAGACTTGACAGGCTCTTCCCATCTTTCTCAAACAAGAAAGAGTGAGCACCATTTGAAGTAGCAACAAATGAAACAACATTTAAACAACAGCAAGGAAAATTCACTTTTTCTTCAGTAGGGGCATTTTGAAATTTATATTTCATTTGCAAGACTGTCACTGAAGTACTAAATTAAAAAGGAGCTCTCATATTCCAGGTGCTTCGTGCCTGGGAGCACCTCTCCTTCCTGCAAATTGTATTATACTAGCACTCCCCGGGCACGGACCTGAACTTGATTCATGCTTATAACCATCAGCTACAGCTGAGCATTCCAGGAAACTGAAGTGTAAGAAGACCTTCCAGACAGACAAACTCACATTCTGGGTCAGCATCCAATGCAGCTGTCAAATCAAATGGATCTGATTCCAGTTGATTTGAGGATTTAGTATGCAAATGTATATAGTTCCCATTTTTAAAATAAGCAAACAATCTAATTATCAAACAGGGAAACACACAGGAAGAGATTGTTCATGAAGAGAAGGCAAAGATGTTAAATAAGCATGTGAATAAGATGTCCATATAATTTCCTAAAAAAAAGGAAAAAATTCCTTACTATCTTTTACTTATTTTTCAACTGATCTTTCTGGATTAGAAATTTAAAAAAGAGAGAGAGAGAGAGATCTTCAAGTATTTCTATTGTTTGAAATCCTACCAAGGGTCACTCAGTTTGTCTCATTTTCCAATTTGAAGATCTTGCCCAACCAACTGGAACACTTTTCTCCATCTCTGCCCATCCCACGGAACCCCAAAAACTCTTGTTTACTGGAGTTTTATTATGTCCTTTGTATTGTGACCCTAGTTAAATAAAATGGAACTCATGTCCTGTGTAGGCGTATTTTGCTCTTGTCTTTAAAAGGCTCATTGTACTCAGCCTGTCAGAGAAAGGAAATTCAATCTCATTTTCATCTAATATACACTGCAGAAACATTACTCTGATGTGAATCAGAACCTAAAAATGAAGAAGCAATTGTTGTTGCTAATCAGACATAAATATCACAAAGAGATAATTGCTTTTTTTCTTGTGCAAACAATATGCTCACCCACTAAATTAAGGCACACTATTGACACATTCTGATCAGAAGCCATTCTTAACCTCAGATTCCTCAGAAATGTTGACTTGTGTCACAAAGGACACAGTTACTACCTACTTCTTCCTAAAGCAAGAAGGAAATGCAAACTGAAAGCCACTACTAGTTATAAAGCACAGAGTAATAACCAAATGTGTTCAACTTATGTACCAGGCACTGTGATAGGTGCTGGACTTATTTCTTTTTGTTCCACCTTACAACCAACCTAAGAAGTGTATACTGTTATGCCAATTGTTAAATAAAGTTGTTTATTTAACTTTATAAAGTTATTTATTTAACTTTATAGAGGGATTCAAACCTCGTCCTTTTAAATGGCAAAGACTATATCCTTTCTAGACATACAAGATGGTTTAGAACAAACCTAAAAATAGCCAGCCCATCCAATCATTCATTTATTCTATAAATATTTTTGAGCACTTCATATGTGCCAAATATTATTCTGGGAAAATGTGATACATCACTGGAAAAGAAAACAAAAATCATCTGCTATTATTATGCCTACATTATAGAGAAGGGAGATAAAGAGTAAATAATCCACATTGATATACTTTGAAAAAGTAAAATATGTGGCATGTTAAAAAGTGATAAGGACTCCGAAGGGGGGCGGGGAATAAGAGCAGAGTATAGTGTAGGGGGCTGAACACAATTTGAAATTGAATGCCTCGGGTAAGCCAAATGGTAAAGGTAACATGTAAACATGTATTTGAAGAAGGGAGGGAAGTTTGATAGGTGGAAATTGGAGGAAGAATGATTGCAAAAAGGGGACCGACTCATGCCAAGACAATAAGGCAGGAGGATGTGTTATGTGTTTGAAGATAAAGAACAGGCAGATGGGAGATATGTCTGGAGGAAAATGAGTGAAGGGGTGACAGCTAGAGTTGAGGACAGAGAAGTGATGTAAGCTAACAGATGGCAGTGGACTTCTACTCTGCATAAGCTGGGAGCCATTGGAAGCTTTAGGGCAAAGAAAAAACATTATCTGACTTACTTTTAGAAAGGATCACTCTGCTGCTCTATTGAGAATAAAGTGTAAGAGAGCAAAGTGGAAATAGGAGGACCTGTGTGAAGGCTCCCACAGGGTGATAACAAGTGATAAAAGTCTTGATACATTGCAAAGGTAGAGCAAATAGAATTCCCACTGAGATTGGATGCAGAGCCTGAGAGAGACAAAGTAAAATCCGGAATTGTGCAAGATTTTTGGTCTCAGAAACTAGAAGGCTAGAACTATCATAACTGAGTTGCTAAAGCCTGCAGAAGGAAGAGAATTTCAGAGGACAATTAGAATTTCAGTTTTGGACACATCAAGTTTGAGATGTCCCTGACCCATTTAATTGCTGATGTTGAACAGGCAGTTGTACTTGTCAGCCTGGAGTTCAGGATCTTAGTTTCATCTGCAAGTGTAAATGTGGTAGCCTATCGTGCTAGCATGGAGACCAGCCTGAGATCACTAAGAGAGTGAGTATAGATGGACAACACAACAGGGCTAAGGACTGACCCCGGGACATGACATCTGTAAGAGGTCCAGGATAAGAGGAGGAACCAGCAAAATTGAGAAGGAATGACAAGTGAAATAGGAGGAGAGTCAAGAAAACAATGTCCTGAAAGCCAAATGATGAGACTGTGTCAAGGAGTAGGAAGTAACCACCGTAAGCAAGTGCTACTCCATGTCAAGTGTGATGAAGACTGAGAAGAGCCCATTGGATATAGCATGGTAAGACAAGAACATTGTCATTAAAGGGAATAGATGCCTGAGGTAGTGGGTTTAAAAGAAAAAAGGAGGAGGGGAGGGCAAGATGGTGACCAGGGAGGAGATCCCTAAAGCCTCTCCCAGAAAACACAATTTAACGGCCATCCAGGAGCCAAGAAAGAGGACCCCGAGTGATACGACAACAGCTGAGAAATCCACACATCACAAGGAAACACCTGAAGGTTGGAGAGAAGCGGGTGAGCAGGAGAAAGGGAAGCGAGCAGAGATGGATCATGACAGGCCCCGATAGCTGCTGACTATCTGGGAGCAGCACAGTGCATGAGAGGGGGGAAGTACAAGAGGCGACAAGAGTGAAAGCCAGCCAAGTGGCAGAACAGTGGGAGACCATGGGGGAGCTGGGCCTTAGAGCAATATGTTGGGGACAGGGCTTGGGGGCCAGCATCTGAAGCTCTTGAGTATCAAGAGGGCTGAGCGAGGACTCTGAACAGCTGCAGGCCCAGTGTGGGGCCCCAGGGACAGCACCTCAGCTCCTGGCACCCTCGCAACCCACAGCACACACACACACACAGCTCCTCTACAGGGGTGCAGTTCCGTCCCATGGTGGAGGAGACCCGTGATGTCAGGCCCATGGGTTTGAACTTGTGGTTCACATCAGCCCAGCACCCACATGCTATGTGAGTCTGCAGACTCCTTCCCAAAGGGCTGGTCGCTGTAGCAGGCCCAAGAAGAATGGCGGATCTGATAGCATTCACCCTAGCCAGCAAGAGAAGCTTCAACCTACATCCCACAGCTTCCCTAGCATAGGGCAGGAGGTGGAGCTGCCCCAGCACACTTTTTGTTGGCCTTTCCCCTCTCCTACAGCCTTTCCAATGAACTGCAGAAGCGGAGGGGCAGTGGATAGATGTGCCCCACCTACAAACATGGCTAGAGACCAGAGATAAGACCTAAACACCTCCCCTCTCTCTCAAAACTTGGCCCCCAGTGCCACCTAGTGTCTGTCCTACAGCAAGACACCACAAAAATACTAATCAGGGTTCCTGGGCTCCGCTGAGCATAATGCCCTCATGCCAAAGAGGAAGAACCCAGCAGACAGGATGAATTCCTTAAAAAACTAGAACTGCTCAGAAAGAACATGAAATATATCCAAATGATAGTTTCATAGACCTAGAATTTTCTGAACTAAGTGACAGAAAATTTAAAGTAGCCATTCTAAAGGTTTTGAGAGAAATGAAAATGTACTGGCAGAACACCACAGCTGATATGAATGACCTAAGAAAGCAAACCCATGAACAAAAGGAAAAAATTAGCAAGAAAATACAAAACATAAGGAAGATTGAGATGGAAATTCTAGAGATAAATAATACAATAAAAGAAGTGAGAAACAAAATAACTACCATAGGAAACAGGGCCAACCAGATGGAGGAAAGAATTAGTGATATCGAAGCTTAGAACACGGAAACATCTCAAAAAGAGGAAAAGAGGGAATACAGAACCAAAAGGATTGAAAGAACTCTGCAAGAACTATCTGACTCCATGAGACAAAACAACATGAGGATAATAGAATTAGAAGAAGGAGCAGAGCACTCTACAGAGAACATACTCAAACAAATAATAGATGAGAACTTTCCAAACCTATGGAAAGATCTGGAACCCCAAATTCAAGAAGAAAACAGGTCCCCTAGATACCTGGATCCTAACAGATCTTCTCCAAGACACATGGTACCAAAGATGTCAAAAACTAAAGACAAACAGACAATTCTCAAAGCAGCCAGGGAAAAAAGAATTATAATCTTTAGAGAAAAACCCATCAAGCTGGCATCAGACTTCTCAGCAGAAACTCTACCAGCCAGGAGGGAGTGGAATCCAATATTCAAAACTTTAAAAGAATAAACTTCCAGCCAAGGGTAAATTATCCAGCAAAATTATCTTTCAAATATGAAGGAGGAATAAAGACCTTCTCAGACACATGGAAGTTGAGGGAATTCACCACCACAAGGCTGGCACTTTAAGAAATACTGAAGGAGGCTCTTCAATCTGACACAAAACATCAGGACAACTGGAATAGAGTTGGGGCAACAAGAAAGAAACAAAAATAAAACAATAACAAAAAAGTAATGGCCACAGGCAATACTCACATACCGATCATCACTCTTAATGTTAATGGACTAAACTCACCAATAAAAAGACACCGAGTAGCAGACTGGATTTAAAAAACAAAACCCATCCATATGCTTTTCCAAGAGATGCACCTCAGTCATAAGGACAAACACAGACTCAGAGTGAAAGGATGGGAAACAATACTCCAAGCAAATGGTAACCAGAGAAAAGCAGGAGTGCCATACTGATATCTGATGAAATAAGCTTCAGGTTAAAAAAGATAGCAAGAGGCAAAGATGAACATTACATAATGATAAAAGGCACAATACAACAACAAGATGATTTCACACTAATTAATATATATGTTACCAATCAGTAAGCACCAAAATATACAAAGCAACTACTAACACATCTGAAAGGAGAAACTGACAAAAGCACAATCATTGTGGGAGACTTAAACAGCCCCCTAACAACCATAGACAGATAGATCATCCAAACATAAAATAAGTAAGAAAATATCAGCTGTAAATGACACATTACAGCAATTGGACATAATTGACATTTACAGGACACTTCGTCCAGCAAAAAGAGACTATACCTTCTTTTCTAGTGCACATGGAACATTCTCAAGGATAAACCACATGCTGGGACATAAAAGTAGCCTCAGCAAATTCAAGAAGATTGAAATCATACCAAGTGTATTCTCAGACCACAAAGCTTTGAAACTGGAGATCAACTGTAAAACAAAAGCAGAAAAAAACACATATACATGGAGATTAAACAACATCTTATTTAAAAATGACTGAATAAAAGAACAAATAAAAGAAGAGATTAAAAATATATAGAAACTAATGACAATGAAAATACAACATATCAGAATTATTGTGACACAGCGAAAGTAGTAATAAGAGGGAAATTATATCATTACAGGCCTATCTTAAGAAACAAGAAAAACCACAAGTAAACACCTTAGCATCTCATCTAAAAGAACTAGAAAAAGAAGAGCAGATGAAACCCAAAGTCAGCAGAAGGAAAGAAATAATAAAAATTAAAGCAGAGCTAAACCAATTAGAGAACAGAAGGACAATAAAAAAAATTAATATTACGAAGAGCTGCTTCTTTGAGAAAGTCAACAAAATTAACAAACCCCTGGCTAGACTCATCAAAGGATGAAAGGAAAACACACAAATATCCAAAATTAGAAATGAAAGGAGAGAAATTACCATTGATACCACAGAAATACAAAGGATTATAAGAAAATATTATGAAGGGCTTTCTGCCACTAAATTTAACAACCTAGAAGAAATAAACAAGTTTCTAGAAACTTACAGCCTATCTAGACTGAACCAAGAAGAACTGGATAATCTAAATAGACCAATCAATAGCAAAGAGATTGAAATGACCATCCATAATCTCCCTAAAGGCAAAAGCCCTGGACCAGATGGTCTCACCAATGAGTTCTACTAAGCATTCAAAGAAGAATTAATGCCTATCCTCCTTAGACTCTTACAAAAAATTAAAGAGGAAGCAATACTTCCTAACTCATTCTATGAGGCCAACATTACCCTAATACCAAAGTCTGGTAAAGACAACACAAAGAAAGAAAACTACAGATCAATATCTCTGATGAACACAGATGCAAAAATCCTAAACAAAATATTAGCAAATAGAATACAACAATACATCAAAAAGATTATACATCATGATCAAGTGGGATTCATTCCGGGAGCACAAGAATGGTTAAACATATAAAAATCAATCAATGTGATACCACATAAACAAAATAAAAGATAAAGACCATACGGTCCTTTCAATTGATGCAGAAAAAGCTTTTGACAAAATACAACATCCATTTATGATCAAAATACTAAATAAGATAGGTATAGAAGGAAAGTATCTCAACATAATAAAGGCCATATATGTCAAACCCTCGGCTAACATCATACTGAATGGGGAAAAGCTGAAGCCTATTCCCCTAAAATCAGGAACAAGACAGGGATGCCCCTGTCACCACTGCTATTCAATATAGTACTGGAATTTCTAGCCACAGCAATCAGGCAAGAGAAAGGAATAAAAGGTATCCAAATTGGGAAAGAAGAGGTCAAATTGTCACTATTTGCAGATGACATGATCCTTTATATAGAAAATTCCAAAGATTCCACCAGGAAACTATTAGAAATAATAAATGAATACAGTAAAGTCACAGGATACAAAATCAATGTACAAAAATCAACAGCATTCCTATATACAAACAACAAATCCTCAGAAAAAGACATGAGGGAGTCAATTCCTTTTGCTATCACAACAAAAAGAATGAAACACCTGGAAATTAACTTAACAAAGAACATGACAGACTTATACAGAGAAAACTATAAGACACTTTTGAAAGAAATTGAAGCAGACACTAAGAAATGGAAAAATATCCCCTGTTCATGGATAGGAAGACTTAACATTGTTAAAATGGCCATTCTGCCCAAAGCAATCTACAGATTTAATGCAATACCTATCAAAATCCCACAGTCATACTTTCATAAAATAGATAAAAGAATTATCAGATTTATATGGAACCATAAAAGACCTTGAATTGCCAAAGCAATACTACACAAAAAGACTAAGGCTGGTGGTATTACACTCCCTGACTTCAATTTATATTACAAAGCATCAATAGTCAAAACAACTTAGTATTAGCAGAAAAACAGAAACATAGACCAATAGAACAGAACTGAAAACCCAGAAATAAATCCATAAATTTATGGACAAATAATTTTTGATAATGAGCCAAAAATATGCAATGGGGCCTCTTTAGTAGGTGGTGCTGGGAAAGCTGGAAAAACACATGCAAAAGAATGAACCTGAGCTGTGAACCCTCACCATATATAAAAATTAACTCAAAATGGATTAAAGACCCTCAGAGAAGACTTCAAACAATAAGCTGTATAGAAGAAAACATAGGTACTAAACTTATAGACCTAGGGCTCAAGGAAGACTTCATGAACCTAACCTCAAAGGCAAGGGAAGTAAAAGCAAAAATAAATGAATGGGACTATATCAAACTAAAAAGCTTCTGCACAGGAAAAGAAACCATCAACAAAGCAAAGAGACAGCCAACTGAATGGGAAAAAATATTTGCAAATAACGTATCAGATAAGGGTCTAATATCTAAAATATATAAAGAACTAATACGACTTAACAAAAAAACAAAGAACACAATTAAAAAGTGGACAGAAGAGGAAAACGGACATTTCTTCCATGAAGAAATACAAATGGCCAGCAGACATATGAAAAAATGCTCATCCTCATTAGCTATCAAGGGAATGCAAATCAAAACCACAATGAGATACCACCTCACACCTGTTAGAATGGCTGTATCAACAAGACAAGGAATAGCAAGTGCTGGAGAGGATGTGGAGAAAAAGGAACTCTGGTACACTGCTGGTGGGAGTGCAAACTGGTACAACCACTGTGGAAGGCAGTGTGGGGGTTCCTCAGAAAATTGGGAATGGAGTTACCATTTGACCCAGCAATCCCCCTTCTGGGGATCTACCAAAAAACTTAAAAACTTCGGTCAGCAAAGACTTATGTACCCCAATGTCCATCGCAGTGCTGTTCATAGAGGCCAAAACATGGAAACAACCAAAGTGCCCTGTGACAGATGACTGGATAGAGAAGCTGTGGCACATATACACAATGGAAAATTACTCAGCTGTAAGAAAAGACAAAATATTGCCATTTGCAACAAAATGGATGGACCTGGAGATCATCATGCTAAGTGAAATAAGCCAGGTAGAAAAAACCAAAAACGGTATGACTTCACTCATATGTGGAATACAGAACTGAAAGCAACAAAGAAAAATGAACAAACAAATAACCCATGGACTCAGTCAATAGTTTAATGTTTATTTGGGGACAAGTGGGGAGGGGATGAGAGAAGGAGGAGCGGGTAGGAGAGGAGGGGAAGCTAAATATGTGGTGATGGAAAGAGAAGTCACACTGGGTGGTGAACTTATTATACAACACGTTGACCATGCACTGTAGAATTGTATGCCTGGAACCTATGTAATCCTTGCTAACAGATGTCACCCCAGTAAGTCTAACAATAAAAAAATAACTTAAAAAAATAAAAATGGTGGGTAACACCCCCCAGGAAAAAAAAAAGAAAAAAGGAATCAAAAACAGAAGACAGAACAGGCAACTCTTTTAAGGACACAGACTTTAAAGGGAAGAGGAGAAACGGTGCAAAAGCTGGTGGAGGAAATGGTTTAAGAATTAATTTTCTTCAAATAGGGAGAAATAGTACCATGTTTGAATATTAATGGGAATGGCCCAATAGAGAGAAGGAAAAAGCACTTACAATGTAGAGAGAGGGGTGATTGCTTGAATGATACCTTCTCTTTTATTGTTGAATTTATTGGGGTGACATTGGTTTGTAAAAATTACATAGGTTCCAGGTGTCCAATTCTACAGTGCATCATCTATGTGTTACATGGAGTCAATTCTCTTTCCATCACCTTGAATGATATCTTTTGAGAAGGCAAAAACGAGTAGGCTCCAGTGAGCAAACTTCTAGATAGGAGTATGGATAGCTCAACAAGACTCAAAATTTGGCTGGGTCCACAGGTTGGGTAGATGTGGGCAGAGAAGTCTTCTGGCTGCTTCAGTTTTCTCTGTGAAGTGAGAAGCAAAGTCGTCAGCAGAATACTGAGGTAAGAGAGTGAGTCACCATGTAATGTGATTGCTGAGTACTTGTCAAGGCTCACTTAAAATATGTGGCTATGAAGTTACATGAGGCCAGCAGCCAGTATAATCAAGACATTTTGTTCCACATACAATCAACCGCATGGGTGTAGGCACCGAGTAGGTGAGGAGTTGGATTTAACCAAAGTGTTTGTTTTGTCAAATTATATTAATAAATGAGAGAGAGGCAAGGGACTCGAAGATGAACAGAGTGACTATAATGACTGATCCTAAATTTAAGTGGGGAGAGAACACAGAAGGGTAAGGGACAGTGAACAGTGGGTAGGCTCAGAGAACAGGTGTCCCAGTAGGACCTAAAGGTTATCGGAATTACAGTAATAGAAGGATTGAGTGGATCTGAAAGAAGAAAGATGATGATGATTATGTGGTGATTCATATATAGTTGAAATTAAAAGAAGGTTAGTTAAAATAGTAGTGTGTGAGCTAAGGTAGCATAGAGTCACAGATCATTAAAGAGGAGTTCAAGAAACTAAGACAAAGAATGATAGATAGATAGATATATAAAACGTTCAACCAAGAGCTAAAATTATGTACATATGAAGGGAAATAGCTCAAAGATGGGTAAGCAAGATGGCTAGTGAGGGCTGGTAAGCAGATGATACGACATGATGTCATGAGATTTCAAGATGGGGCTCTTAAATCTAGAAGCTTATGTCGGGAGAGGAAGGTAGCTGACGGACCTCCAGGACCAGTGATTTGAGAGCTGTGGGAGAAAGAGCCACACTTGAGAGAGTGACAGGGGAAGCAATGGTCTCAGAGAACATTCAGGTCTCCTTCAGACCAAGAAGATAATGGAACATTCTGAGAACAATCTGAGATTGTAGCAAGTTTTGCTGATGATAGACTGATATTCCAGAGGACACATTGAAAAAGTTTTGGAAACTGGAAGTCATAGGATAACAGGAAATGTGTAGTTTACTGAGATTTAATGTATGAGAGAAAAAGAGAGACTGGGGTGTCTTTCCAGATGTTTTGAAAGCCCGAACTCCTCTTGCCTTCTGATATTGGGGGTGGGGCTGTGATGCACACATTTAGGATACTTAAAACAGGCTGGGCCTTTTGATTACAAAGAGCATCTACCATTTCCACATTCTTCCCAGTTCAAGCAAAACTAAGATTTTTGGGGTGTAGAAGTTCCTACTTCTCTCATCTTAAATTCAGGTTCCTGAGAGGTTGGAAAGTCTAAAGATTAGAAATTCTTCCTCTAAAAATTGGAGGGAATCCACAGATGTCTATGTGAGCAAGGAGGGTGTGTGTGTGTGTGTGTGTGTGTGTGTGTGTGTGTGTGTGTTGCATTTGTGTGTAGATTCATTGAACTAGAAAGGCAGAAAATATATCACCAGAAGACGCCTATTCTATTTCCCAGGTGTTGAGGAGTTGCATGAAAGATGCACCTTTCTCCTAACAAGACTAAAAGCTAACAGTTTGTCAGCCTTCCAGCCCAAAATAGCTAGTAATAATGAATCTTCTTCCCACCCTTACGCCTTCACTACTCCACAGAGCCTCCTGGGATGCGGAGAATGCAGATAGCAATGGCCAGTGTTCTGTGAACGATTTTACTGTCTCTTCCCACTCGGAAAGGGTATGGGAGGAGCATGGTCTTCCAGCATGGTTAGTATTTCTTTCCTCTCTGTAGAATTCTGCCATTTGCCAATCATTAGTCAATTCTAGGTATCAACATATGATTTTTAATTCCATAATCTAATCGGTTAGGGACTAAAACCAGATATTTGATCTCTTTATATGTCCTTTATTAATAGACAGGTTCCATTTCACCCGTTGTCAATTCTCTTCACAAGAATGCCAAAGATTCCCTCCACTTTCCCCATTCAGGATCCAACTAAACTGCACTTTCATGCTCTTCCATAATCCCTTGGGACACTCCCTATCTTTCCATTTCTCAGCTATCACTAGAATGTCTTTTCACCTCTTCTGTGACTTAAATTTGCCCTACAACAATCTCAGGAATGGTCTACATTCTCTTAGCTGAGACATTAAACCCCTTCCTGGAAGTTTATGACAATGTATGAGACTAATTCTTCTAGAATCTGGGCCTCTCAAATGACTGTAGCCATGCTAGGTACTTAACATTCAGAGAATCAGGAGAGAGTGCTCTTCTTGATTCCCTAGGATAGAGATACAAAACCCACTCCTCTTTTATGTTTAAAAGAGAGAGCAAGCAGGAGATAAGAGGCACTGTACAAATTTTAACAGGTATAAAAGGTAAATTATCTTTTCCTCTTGAATCAGAAGCTGTGATGTATAGGGAACCAGCCCACTTACCTCCCACAATTTCCACCCAGCTGCCAATACTGAAATGATTCTCGTGCTCTCTGTCCTTATCTATGGCAAGTTTCTTAACTGTTCTGGGCCCAATTTTTCTCAATAGTACAATCAATTATATATAAGGGGGATCAAAGAAGCCCCCTGGAATTATCTTCTGGAGGGTGGACCCCTGGTAGTACAGGCTTCCTCTGCAAGGTGAGTGTTCTAGCAACCCATGTGTATCAGTGTACCAGTAGGCATTGTTATGAGAGGCTATGTTTTGCTTCAGTGAAATTTTTTTGGAGACTGTTTCAATGCATTTGCCCATTTCGTGATGGGTGATTTATACAAACAATATGCTGCATGAAAACACACCTGCCCACACTGTGTTGATCGTTCATCAGTTTTTGACCAAAAAATGGCATGACACCCATTCCTGACCCTCCCTATTCACCCAATCTCTCCCCCACCCCAAAGTAACTTTTATTTCCTTAGATGAAAAAAGTCCTCAAAGGGAAATGTTTTGCTGAAAGAGGTGAAACAAAAAACAGCAGAAGCACTAAAAGGCATCAAAATCGACGAGTTCAAAAACTGTTTTGAGCAGTGGAAAAAGCATCTCGATGGGTGTATTGCATCACATGGAGCACACTTTCAAGGTGACTGGAGTTTAAACATGTAACAATAATTACACAATTTTTCATAAATACATTCCAGGTTTTTTTTGGGTACCCCCGTATAAACACAATATGTTTATGAGGGCTGTCCAGAAAGTATCCCCCCATGTAACATGAAAAAATAGGCAATTATGACTGGATTTTTTCTAGACAGCCCTAGTATATATAAAACACAGTACAGGTATGTATAAACACGAGGGGGGGGGCAGATGGAGGGAGGGAGAGAAGGAGGGAGAAAGAGAGTTAAATATACCCTTCTACTTTTAGTGCCACTGACCCAGGTAATCAGGGGACGTGGAGCTCTGTCCAGGCTGGGTTTCAAGGGCATGGATGTGTGTAAGTTAGCATATGTCTGAGCACGTCTGAAGGGCCTGGAACAGAATAAGACTCTAAGAGTTTTGGATGAAAGAAGGCCACGAACATAGATTCAGTCTGAAGTCCAGGTAAGTGTCAAGATTGAAAGAAAAAACAACTGACCCTACAGAACAGGCCTGATGAAACGAGCAGGTTCAGGGAGCAGACCACAGAACAACTCCCAGAAGCAAGTGGGGACCCTAAATACGCCCAGATGAAGCGAGTTCAGCCAGAAAGGACAAAGTCACACGATTCCGAGAGATGGCTGATCTGATCTGACCAGCCATGTTCGCACACTTGGCACACCCTAAAGGACACATGTCACAGGTGTAGCAATGTCAAGTTCATTTGATGAGTGGTGAGGAGTACTGAGACCGCCTTCCTAGCCCTGAGAGAGAAACAACATGATCTTTTCCCATTGTTTGGAAGAACGTGAAAACTGACTTAAAGGTTTTTTGCTTTTTTCTTTTTTCTTTTTAATTCATTTTTATTGTTAGACTTATTGGGGTGACATCTGTTAGCAAGGATTACATAGGTTTCAGGCACACAATTCTACAGTGCATTGTCAACTTTTAAACATTGCCACAGGTGTGATATACATACGCATGGTGCTTTGTGGCACAGTCACAATGCAGGACGGTGTCGTGGAGAATGCTCGTTTTCTGAAACGCACCCTGCACAGAGCTGTCACTCATGTGGTAAAGGAGACTGGCTGGTGGCTTCCTAAGCAGGACTCGCGCTGGGGCTCTGCGCCATGGATCTCCAGGTGCCATCGGTTCTCCTGCAGTGGAGTGAAGTGACAGGGGCAGAAGCAGCAGAAGGCTTCAATTGCATGTCTTTCTCTACCTCAGAGCTGTAACATGCACCTGTATCAAGGTCAAAGCTGTTCTTAGACTTTTTCTCAGCCCAGGCAGGGCTCAGGGGAGCCACAGACCAGAGCAGCCTCGTCTGGTCTTCTCAGTGCCTGAGAAGTATCACCATATTTTACGTGTACCACGACATGAAAAAAGGTGTGCCGCACAGAGCTAATTAGTAAGAGGAAATCTGAAATTTTATCAATAAACAAAATGTTATCAATAAAATTTATTTATAAAAAATTGTGTATGTATTCTTACATGTTTAAACTTCAGTTACCATTAAAGCACTCTCCGTTCGATGCAATGCACCTATCGAGACACGTTACCCACTGCTCAAAACAGTTTTTGAATTTGTCTATTATGACACCTTTTAGTGCGTCTGCTGTTTTGTTGTCTCACCTCTTCCACTTCAGCAAAACATTTCCCTTTGAGGACTTTTTTCATCCAGGGAAGCAAACAAACAAAAAGTTGCTCAGGACAAGATTGGCTGAATAGGGAGGGTGGGGAACAGGGGTCATGCCATTTTTTGGTAAAAAACTCCTGAATACTCAGTGCAGTGTGGGCAGGTGCACTGTCGCCACACTCTGTTCATGTGAATCACTCATCATGAAATGTGCAAATGCATTGACAATCTCCAAAAAAAAAAAAAAAAAAAAAAAAAAAAAATTCACTGAAGCTGAACGCAGCCTCTCACAACAATGCCAGCTGGTACACGGATGCAGGTGGGCTCCTAGAACACTCACCTAGTAGAAAAAGCCTGTACTACAAGGGGCCTGCCCTCCAGATGATAATTCCAGTCTTTTATTGGGTTCTCACTCAGATATCTTCAAAAGAATGAATCTCAGCCTCTCATAGCAACAGATAGCATGGCCAGGCAGAAAGGGACTATAGAATCTACAGCCATTCAAATCTGGGTTTGCATTCAGATCCCACCAGCAAAGGGATGTCTGGTTTATCTAACCCTCCTGAGTTTCTGTTTTCTCATCTGTCAAAAGGAAACCCCCGCCCCTTCCTGGACGCTTATGACAGGGTTAAACACAAGTTGCTTGGCTCATTACTCGGTGCATAGTAAGTGCTCAACAAATGCTATTTTCATTCCCTGCCCTGAGCTCACTGTGACCATGGCTGTATGTGAATATTTTTTCCTCATATACAAGCCTGAAAGCCTCTTCAAAAGAGATAAAAGGACACCAAACCACAGTTTCCCCTGTTAAGACAAGTTTTAACAGTGCCTCAGCCTTTGCTTAGAGCATCAACTATGCCTTCCTTCTATTTAAATATGACTCAGTTTCTAGATCTCAGTTAAAGCATCCCCTCCTTTATAAAACATAAAACATTCCTTGCTTCCATCCTACAACCCTAGTGAAGTATTTCTTCCCCTTCTATTAATAGTCATCTATGCTGTTTGCTTGTGTACATTTGGTTTCTGATTCCAGCTGGCTCTGAATTGGAGGTATTACCTGCCCGTCTTCGTTTAGGGCAGCCTAGGCTCCTTAAAATAGCCTTTTCTAATAACTCTGTGAACTACTGCTCCTCTTAAACCTAATTCTATGTCTGGAAACAGTCATCAGTACTTATTAGTAAAACTTTGTTCTAGGAAGGGCTCTAAGGAGTTTACTAGAAAGATATCATTTAATCCTCACAATGACTCAAGGAGATGCATGCTGTCACAGTTTTTCAGACGAGGAAACTGAGGTTCACTCAACTGTCCACAGCCTCAGAGCTAACACCTGTACCGTCCACATTCGAACTCAGGCAGATGGCTCCCAGAAGACAAGGCCTGAGCCACTCTTCTGGTGACACAGCATGTTTACTCAGAGCACAGGCCATCTCTTCCCCTCGCCAGCAAATGGGGCTGAGACTGCACAGGGAGAGTGACAGCAGGGGAACACAACTGCACGGCGGTGAAGGTGTCTTTCAGAATTCCGTGCTGCAGCAGCCGAGATGTTTAAAGCACACCGCCGCGGTCCCTCCCACATGCGGTGCAGGGCTGTGGGCACCCTGCAGGAGGAGCAGCACTGATTTGGATGGCAGTTCCCAGCCCAAATCCTCCTCTCACCACAAATCAAGGTGGGGAGCGGCTGTGCTGGGAGACAAGTGATGTCAAATATCTGCTGGCAAACATGCCTACAGATCGCAGCAAGCCCAGCTTACAAACACGCACGGGCGCAGACACCCCAAGTACCTTGGCGGTGGGAGCCTTATGGATCTCAGCTGAGTTGTTGTTTGTTGTTGTTGTTGTTTTGTTTTTTTATGATAACAAGGAAGCACTTCTGCAGTCATCATCTAGGCAAGGCGAATGGGATGCACAGAGAAGGTCGGGCCAAAAAGGCAGGTCCGAAAAGAACCCTGAGGGATTCTGCACTGCATGAAGTGGGTATTTAATGTCCTTGACTATATCCAGTTATCAGAGCGAGACTCTTTTTACATAACACATTCTAATTTTCCCACTACTTCAAAGAAATCCACTGAGGAACTAACTCATTGTGAGTCACCTCCAGGCCCTGAGTCCCCCACACCAGCCACAGGCCCCTGGGCAGCTGCAATAATGGTCAAGGCACCCCAGTGGACACTGCCCCCACAAGCCCACCTCTGGCTCTGTCTTTTCCAAATAAGCATATATGCATCTGTGTGTGTGTGCATGTATCTGTTCTACTGATGAAAAAAAAAAATGAGGCTCAGAACAGTGAACAGACTTGCCAAAGATCAGGTGGGCAGATCCAGAAAAGGATTGAGACTCAAGTTCTCCCTGATTCTATAACTTGTTCTTTTCCTACCGCACTCTGGTATCAAACAATAGCTTTCATAAAGCTCATTATATTCTCATTCATTCACTGGACAAACATGATTGTGGGCCTACTAGGTTACAAAACTGGTCTAAGAACTGGGGATCCAAGAGACTATAAAACAGACATAGTCCTTATTCTCATGAGCAGGTTAGAAAGCCAAAACAAACCAACAAAAAATACTGACATGTAGTTAGTCAGGTGATGATAACTGCTATGAAGAAAAATAATGCAAACCCTGGTGCACAGAGAGAGATGAGACATTGTATCTCCAATGAGGCTGTCAATGAAGGTCACTCATGGGCTGGCACTGAGCAGAGAGTGGAAGGATACACTTATGTAAGTATGGATGAGTCATGCCAATTTGAGCGTAAGAGCTTTTCAAGCACAAGCAGCAGCAAACACAGACCCTGAGAGGCAGTATACTTCAAATGTTTGAGTTTGCACTATTACAGGAAGAACAAAGGGGCTATTGAACCTGGAACACAGTGAAAGAGGAAGAAGCAGCAAAAAGCATCGCACAGAGATATCTGGGGTCACATAAAGTAGGGCCTTATGAGCATTGAGTGGGAAATTACTTTCAGTGGGATGGGATGTGACTGATTTTGAACAGAGAAGTGATGTAATATGACTTATGTTTACTGATACTGTATAGAGAATAAACTGTGGGGTGGGTGGTGGGTAAGCCAAGGATAAAAGCAGAAGCATCAATTGGGGGACATCTGAAATCACCCATTTAAGAGATTGGAGTAGAAAGCACCAGGGTCAGTGCAGTTGAGGTTATGAGAAGTGCTTCAAACCAGGATGCATTTCTAGAATATACAGAACTTAGGGACAAATGGTATGTGTGGTTTGACGGAGAAAGAGGAATCAAGTTAACTTCACAAGTTTTGTTTGGGCAACTAAGAAGAATGGATTCTCCAGTAACTGAGATGAAGAAAACCAACATAACCATTATGTGGGGGGAGAATCCAGAGTTTAGTTATGTTTGGGATGCCTATTAGACTTCTGAATCATGCTGGACATAATAGTCTAGAGCTCAGGAGGGAAAGAGAAAATATATGAATGCAGAAAAATCCAGTTGCATGTTACCTCCATCTCTAACTGCTTTTCTTCTTTCTCAATCCCTCTTACATCAGGACTACTGACTTTCACTTATCTAAGTACATGGGGGCTGTCAAGAAAGTATCCAACCATGTAATATAAAAAATTAGAGGCATGTATGCCTGGATGTTCTCCCAGACAGCCCTCATCTTAGGCTCTTTCAGGGAGCTGTAAAAGAAGTGTTGTGGTGGATTTTAAGAAAAGCCTTCCTTCCAATATACAAATACCTAACTTGCTAGATTAGATAAAATAATTTGATTGAAGGAAATTGTGTGAGTTAAAAAAAGATACAGGTTGGGAGTTTCCTGATGGTGTAGTGGCTTAAGGCTTTGGCGCTGGCGCTGTCAGCGCTGCGGCCTGGGTTCGATCCCCAGCCAGGGAGCTACCCACATACTACCAAAAAGCAAAATAAATAAATAAAAAAAGATACAGGAAAAGCTTTGGAGGAAGAAAAGTGGGTCCCTATTGGAAATGAGAAATACTACTATCGAAGAGGATGACAACTCACATGGACTTTCCCCTCAAAATTAATTCACCTTCACAGATGCTCCGTTTGACATGCTCTGCCATGCTATGATGAGATTGCACTTCTAGTATGAGACCAGAACCTTCCATCTGTGACTGTAAATAGCAGAAAAAAGGAATGATGATTAAATTTTAGACCTTTCCACAGTGGAGAAAAGTGGCCCTGCCAGTTCTGAATAAATGCTAGCGATACAAGAAAATCTAAGATAGGACTGGGTTTTGTGTTTACACACATCAGAGGCATCCGAGTTAGAGATAAGCCACTTTTTTTGGGTGGAGGGCATGGGGGCAAGGGAGAGAGAAGAGACAGGACAGAGAAAGGAAGGAACAGACAGAAAAACAGTCAGAGATATTGATAATTTGTGTTGTAAGTAACAAAAAAAATGGATGGATAGAAGGAAGGAAAGAAAGAAGGGAGGAGAGAGGGAGGGAGGGGATAGAAAACATATCACAAGATGAAGAACTCTAGAAATTTTAAGCCTGGAGAACAATATAAAATCATATTTCATAGATGGACTTCCAAGTGGAAGAAAGAGAAGAACCTGTAAATGTCAGGGAGCAGAAGTCACAATGTGGCTAACCTCAGACCAAGGGCATCTGGCCTCCCGTTCCAAGCTGTGCCACCTAGAACAAGCCACTGTACCTCACTGTGCCTTAGGTGTGTCTTCTGTAAAAGTGGAACAGTAACAGCACCTACCTCAAAGTATTGTAAGGATCAATGAAGATAACTTTGATAACGTCCATGAATGGCCCAAGGCTGGGGGAATTAACAACCCTGGTATGGGTCCGGCTTCTAGGATGAAAAAGGGTCAAGTGATGATTCATACTTGTTCGAGAATAATTCTGGTACGGAAAGTGATCAGTCTAATAGTTTAAACATGTAATAGCAGAAGTAAATATTTTCAACTGATGGGTCTATTCAGAGTAAGAGTCAATCTGCAGCACACAAAGGCAAGGCCCTGGGAGGCAGCGGAGACTGTTGATCACAAGGGCTCGACAAGATTGGAGGAGTCATATTAGAAACTTAAATTTGCTTCTGACTCTGCAGGCTGTTCCCTAGGGCATGAGCTTGCATGAGGAGGCTAGTGTCAGCTTAAGGACCCCACAGGTCACCTGGCCAAACGGAATGGATGCCAAGGCAGTAACAGCATGGAAGAGCTCAATTAAAGTCTCAGAAGGCCATTACTAAGGGGGCCAGTGTGAACACTCGTACATCAGGGAGAGGTTCTAGTAGACTGCTGACACGGTACCTTCTAATTCAGTGTAGTGGGCTGACTGGTCATCTTCAAAGGTACCAGGTCTTATATTCTGAAATCTGTGACTGCTAGCTCATATGGTAAAGTTTTGCAGATGTTATTCAGTTAAGAATGTTGATGAGAAGATTATCCTGTGTTATCTGAGTAGATCCTAAATAATGCTATCACATGTATCCTTACAAGAAGACACAAGGGTTTAGACACACACACACACACACACACACACACACACACACGAGAAGGGGATATGAAGACAGAGCACAGAATGGCAGCTTCAAGTCAGAGATTGCAACAGGCACCAGAAACTGGAAAAAGTCAGCAATGGATTCTCCCCAGAGCAAGTGGAACTTCGCCTTCACCTTAATTTTCAATTTCTGGGCTTGAGAACTCTGAGCGAGATGATAAATTGCTGCTGTTTTAAGCAGCCCAGTTGGTGGTAATCTGATATAACAGCCGCAGGAACCCATACACTTTGATTCCAGAATTTTTGGAGATGAATATAGGTACGGATTACCTAGCTAGAAATGGAGCAACAAGCAATCAAAACCCATTTACTCTTTTCTATGTTCTGTATTTCCTCATAAATATTATCTTCATCAAAATGCCCCTTAGACCATTGCTGGGGAACAAATTCAAAGGGAATAAATTTAACAAAATTAAAAACCCAAAGAGTTGGTAATTACATAATCAGGGAGATTGCAGGAGGTACTTAAACTACATTGCTTTCTCAATTTTCTCTCAAAATAGTATATAGTGCCTATGGGGAGAAAAATCTCCTTAGGCAACCATTAATCACACTCCTACCAATTCTTTAAGTAAGTCAATCAATGCTCTAAAAAAGGTTTTATATACACACACACACACACACACACACACACACACATGTATATGTATATGTGTGTGTGTGTGCGTGTGTGTGTGTATATATATACATATATATGTGTGTATATATATGTGTGTGTATATATATGTGTGTGTATATATATATGAAATATCCAAAGAAGAAAGTAGAAAGATAAGGTATCTCAAATATGTATAAATTTATTCTTGCAACCAATACTTTTGAGCCTCCTGCTTTGTAAATGATGTATTCTGGTACCAAGAATACAGCAATGAAAAAAAAAAATCATAGACAGTTACTTGCTTCATGACATGATTCCTCCCTTAGTGGGAAAGGTGAAATACACAGACATTTAGAAGTAAATAAGATCATTTCAGATAGCAATAAGTGATATACAAAATAAAACAAGCTATGAGATAGAAAATGTCTCATGTTGTCGGATGGTGGGAGAGACATTTAAGTTTAGACCTCAACAAACAGAAAAATCTGGCGGCGGCAGCAGCAAATGCACAACTGAAAAACAACAAGCCTGTGAATGTTTTGTTTTGTTTTGTTTTTGTACCAAGAGGAGGTATGGTTAAATGTGGATGATTAAATGATGAGCAGCTACAGGGAGATGGTGAAGTAGCAAAAAAGAACCAAAAGACCAGATGAAATGTCACGGTGGTCTGGATGCTACAGGTGTTGTGAGAGGAGATCAATCTTCATATCTCAAATTGCCTACTGTACACTTCCTGAGCTCATGAGTGGGAAGATCCAAATTCTAGATACAAACCTTTTAATGAGTCCACTGTGTGTGCAGAAGAGAAGACTCAGATAACACAGGATAATACAATACACCATGTATTCAAATGGTGTTGGATACTAATTGTGACCAGGAAGTGTGACTTTTCTCACTGCCCTGAAATGTTAAAATTTTTGTTTCATACTTAGTTAGACTGCACTTGTGATCTTCTAAATACTGTATATGTGTTTTCAAATATTCTTCATTGTTCTTTTTTTTCCGATTTTATTGTTAAATTTATCGGAGTGACATTGATCAACAAAAAATAACACAGGTGTACAGTTCTACAGTACATCATCTACATGTTGTATTATATGTTCATCGCCCAGAGTCAGTTCTCTTTCCATCACCATATATTTGTGACCCTGTCCCTTCCCTTCCACCCACCCACCTCCGCGTCCTTACCCTCAGGTAACTGCTAAATTATTGACTGCATCTATGAGTTTTGTCTCTTTGTTGCTTTCAATTTGATGTTACACACCTGAGTGGAATCATGTAGTTCTTGGTTTTTTCTGTCTGGCTTATTTCACTTAGCATGATGAACTCAAGATCCATCCATGTTGTCATAAATGGCCCTATTTCATCTCTTCTTATAGCCATGTAGGATTCCTTTGACTGGATAAAGAAGCTGTGGTACATTTTCAAATATTCTTGAATCTCCTATTACAATGGTTTTTATTTGCTGAAAACATACTATGCTTGGATATGCGATACATGTTCTATCATATTTGGGACCAGATCTGAACAAATATTCACAAAGCTTTTTAAAATTCATGAAGAAGCTATTAAAAAGCCATTGGGTTTTTACAGCTGGTATTCTAAGTGAACAGATAAGCACTTTAGAAGAGGAAGCACTGTTAAAAATGGAAAAATAAGTAGTATGGGAATCAGGTCTGGACTTGGTTTTGCCCTTAACTTGAAGATATCATTGAACTTCTGATTATCCATTTTCTCATCTCTTAAAGGAAAATACTAAACTAACAACATCTCTAACATTTATTCTACCTCTAAGATTTCATGAAAGTATTATTTATTTTCCACAAACTCAAGAGCTTATCCTGTCCCTTTTTTTCTTATTCACAGTCTATACCTTACCTAGTGGTGTTTTTTTTCTATTTTCATTACGAGGGCTTATTACTTTTTGAATGGCTGCTTTGAAATGAATAAATAAAGTCAATTCAAACCACAAGGTTAGAGACTTTAAAATGTTCTCTACAGTAAATTGAAGGTATGGGTTTTATGCACTAGATATATTTCCCTCCTCATATTTAGAAATCCTTTTATGTTCTGTGGTTTCTCAAGCATTTTAAAAACCATCCATTCAAAGTGGGAGTGTTCTGGCTCATCTCATATTTCAGAATATACAGTTGTCCTAGAAGGCTTTGATTTTATTTGTAGGGATTTCCAGGTCTATTCAGCAAAACTAAATAATAACTTTTCCTTGGAGAATACTTCAAGTAAAGATGTAAAGACCAGTGTCTCTCATAAAGATTCATTTCTCTCAGGTCATTTCCACAGGAGATAACAGCATAATTGTCATGGGAAAATATTCCATTCTTTAAAATAATTTTGCAGCTTCTCTCATGCACTAAAAATAGTCAATTAGCTAATGAATGTATTAAAGAAGAATAGTGGTGGAATTTTGAACTCAGAGGCAAAACACAAGTAAATAGTCTTATTCTTTTACATACCTCATTTAGAAGTCTCTAACCTTGTGGTTTGAATTGACTTTATTTATTCATTTCAAAGCAGCTGTTCAAAAAGTAATAAGCCCTTGTAATGAAAACAGAAAAAAAACACTACTAGGTGAGGTATAGACTGTGAATAAGAAAAAAGGGACAGGATAAGCTCTTGAATAGGTATTTCACACTCTAAAGCTTTGGTTTATTTAACTTTCAAATTGAGAGAATAAAAATTTAGTAACATCAAGCATTTTTGACTTCTTACCACATGGCAGACTCTCTGACAAGTAGGTTATGTACACCATTTCATTTAGTCTCCGTAATACTATTATAAGTATTCTCTTTCCAAAAATACAGACTCTGAAGTTTTAAAAAGAAGAAAAACTCAAGAGCACAGACACTCTCAGCCTTTACAAGGCTGATGGCCTGTGCAATTCTTCTTGTCTTAACATCTCTATATTATAAACACATACTGATTTTTATGCTCACAAATTAGAAGTTACACACTAATGACAAGAAATTGTTTAAAAACTATGAGGCCTTATTTGAATATGAAGGATGGGGATTATAAAGACCAAGGTGATAAAAATAGTGATAATGCTATCGAGGCTGTCAATCTGTAGAATTAATCCTATGAATAAAAATGGTAATTTTACCAAATTTGGCAATCTCTTGAATTTGCAGCAATATCTGCTGCCCCCATGTGGTACACTGCCTGACGATTCTGTCCTCAGAGCTCAGCTTCCCCTCTATCAGTTAGAACACTCCTGTCCTATTACCTGTGTTCTATGATTCGTTGTGCTTGCTCTGGAGGGAAAGTAGATAATTAGCAATCATGATTATGGTTGGATGGAGCTTAATGACTGATAACATGTCAATGTGTTTATCTGGGCAGGTTGGTTGACTAACAAAATTAAGCAAAAGGGGAAATTTATTGAAAAGGTACAGTGGAGATGAGGGAGGGGGAACTTTCTGATATAGAGAAGAAACTATGGAACAAATTCCAGTGGGAAACTCTAGAGAATTTTAGTAACAGAAATCATTCTTATGTCTCTTCCAGGTACATATACCAACATGAACAAACACCAACCATTAATTCTGTTCTTGCCTTGTTCAGGTCAACTATCAGAGTCCTGGAAGAAAGAATACAACTGATGAAACTAAGGTTGTGGTCCAACCTCTTGAAAGTATTAGTTGGAGAAAGGACAGCTATAGCAAAAGGGTCCTCCAGGATACAGGCTGACTTTTGTAATGGTAGCAGGGGCATCTTTATTTACGACAAAGTAAAAAAATAAAAAATAAAAAATCCCCAAATCATATTCATCTGACTACAGCATAGAAAACTGAATGTTGAACAACCAAAAATCCACAAATGTTCATTAAGTATTATGTTACTAGTCATTTGGTTTTCATTTTAAAATAACAGTTATCAAAACATAAGGCTTTGGCATAGTGCTGTAGGGCTATAATACCGTGATAATAGGAACTGAGAACGTCACTAATTGGTCAGTGACTTCATTTGTAGGGGTTTTTAGCCTGTGGTCTCTAAAGCTTAGCTATCTCATGGATGGGACTGAGGGATTGTTGAACCTACAATTGCATCCAAATATTTGAATATATGTTTGCATGTGAATTTTTTTTCTGCTCAGACTTCACATGATTTATTATATTCCCAAAATAATCTGTTCTATATAATTCAGCCCCAGAGTGTAAAATATCTAATTTATTGTGAGCCATATATGCCAATATTCAATTAACAACAATTTCTGTCCTCAAGAAGATCATGTCTTCATAGTCTCCTCAAGGAAATAGATACATGTAGAAATTACCATACAATAACAAAATAGATTTTTTTTAAAAAATAAATGCTATAGAAGAAAAGCTTTCTACTTGGGCATATATTGGCGTAACTGGTATCAGACAAGTACATGCATATATAACAAAAAGGAAAGTTGAACAAAATACAGAAGCGAAGTCATCTCTTTGAATTTAATAAAGAGGCAGCAAGGTTCAATAGGTTAGTGGTTACCGGGGGGCAAGGGTGGAGGGGTGGGAGAGGAGGGATGGGAGTCAAATATAAGGTGATGGAAGGAAAACTGACATTGGATGGTGAGCACATAATGCAAAACAAAGACGATGAACTGCAGAATTGCTTACCTGGAACCTAAGTAATTCTTATTAATCAATGTCACCCCAATAAGTCTAACAATATTTTAAAAAAAGGAATGACTAAGATTCAGTAGAGAAAAAATTTCATAGAGATAAACTGTCCCCCAGAAACTACCTTTACCCTGGAGACACTTAATGAGTCTGGCTATGAGCAGAAGGCCAAGAATCTAAGGAACCCAGAAGGCCTTTGCTGAGCCACAGAGAAATAATAGAGCTTTGGCAGGTATTAAAGGGACCAAAAGCACATGGCTAATTATTTCTTAGTATATTTGCTGAGTTCTGGTTTTGCATATAGAGGAAGGCCACCACCTAAGCAGAAATCAGCTGAAAAACAGAACAGAGAAAGGTTAGTTTGTGATCTGTCAAAGGACGAGTTTCCACAGAATACAGCAAGTCCTTAGTGAAAAATCT
Source organism: Lyroderma lyra (assembly GCA_004026885.1). Taxonomy (NCBI): domain Eukaryota; kingdom Metazoa; phylum Chordata; class Mammalia; order Chiroptera; family Megadermatidae; genus Lyroderma; species Lyroderma lyra. Next base: position 72,313 of record PVJL010005107.1, read on the forward strand.
TATAAAGACAACTACAAAACTAAAGTTGACTCAGTCTGACCGGGGCTTCAACCTAGACTTCACTCAGTACCACTCAAAATTTGATTACCATAACAATCACCATCTTGTCTGCCTAGGGTAGCAATTGGGTGGACCCTTTCTTGAGAAGGGACATAATCATTTGCTACCCCGACAATTTTTTTTAACTAGTGCCTGGCTTTCAACTAAAAACAAATTACTAGGCACAGCAACAGACAGAAAATCAGAACTAAATTCAGGAGTAAAAAAGAAGCTATAAAAGTAGATTCATAAGATGACTAAGATATTGAAGTTAATTAACAAGGACTGTAGAATCATGTTTATAAAAATCAAGAAAAAGGTGGAGAAAATAAATGTAGAAATAAGTAATTCCACTGGAGTACTGTAATCTTTAAAAATAAATTAAATGAAAAGTCTAGAATTGATTAATAATATCTGAAATTTAGAATTCATTAGATTTAAAATAAGTGAGTTGAAAGGCAGGTTTATATTATATAATACAACTTAGAAATGAAAGTAAGAATAAAGGAAAGAACTTTAGAGCCCCACAGGATTTAGAGAATATATCTAACATACATTTAACTGGAATCCCAGGAAAACAATACAGAAAAAATGGGTCAAAAATAGTTTGGAAAGATAACAGCCAAGAATTTTTCAAAAATTCATGACATATATCAATGTGTTCATTAAAGAAGCTTTGAAAACCCCCAAATGAATAAATATACCAAAAACCAAAAATGAAACAAAACTAAATCATAGAGTTATCATATCAAGACAGAAATCCATGACAAAGAATAAATCTTAAAATCTGCCAGAAAAACTTTAAAAAGATGCATTATCATCAAAGGAGCAAAAATAAGAATGATAGTAAACTTCTTAATAGAGGTAAGAGAAGCCCTAAGAAAATAAATAATAAATAAATAAATCTAAAAACAGAGGCATCCTTCAATAATATTTGTAGAAGTGGTTTTGTCACATAGCGTTAACTGAATTTTGATATACCAAACCCACAAAGAGTATGAAAATTTCTATTGGCAAAAGCATCCCTAGTTTGAATTAAAAAGACTAGAACTTCTCAAGTTCAAACATCTTCTGGCCTAAAAAATGTCCATAGCCAGGAAACAGCCTAAGAAACCATCTCAGTCTCCAAGAGTGATATATTCTATAATATCATCTTAGAGATGACAAAAATGGTGGAGAAAGAGGATCTCCCAGAGGTAGATTCAGGAGGCATGGAGAGCAATGGACTTGGTAAGATTTTCATGAGCAAATCCAGAGCCCAATTAGGGGACAGTCCATACCCCAAGGATAGCGAGCTGCAGCAGCATTGGTCCGCTGAAATTCCAGAATTTCTAAGAAACAGTGATTGCTGTGTGTCCCCTATCCATCACCCTTCTAAGTGAGTGTTGATTGCCTTATCCTGTCCCTGTGTTCATCATGTGTAGGGCTGACTTGTCTTACCCTTGCCCCGCCCAAAGATTTCAAATAGGAGGAGAGAAAGTCTGGCCTGACATAAAACAGCCTAGTCCAGGATCAGGTCAGATTTCTGAAGTGTCTTGGGGACGAAGTACATTTGTGTGTTGAAGGCATATAAATATATGACATCAAGAGAGCAAACTGCAGAGTTCCCTGGTGGTGTAGTGGCTTAAGGCTTCGGCGCTGGCGCTGTTGGAGCTGCGGCCTAGGTTCGATTCCCAGCCAGGGAACTACCCATATACAAAAAATTTAAAATAAATAAAAAGAGAGCAAACTGTGATAGACTGCACTGTCATTTCCAAGGTTCAGTTTTCTCTGTGCCCAAGTATTTGTTAGGTGAGTTTTGTCAGTTCTCTGCACTACGGATGGGTAGAGATTAATGCTGGGTTTGGCCATATGACTTTATGTGGCCAATGAAATAGGGTCAGAAATCAGTATGCTGGTTCCCGACCTAGGCCTGAAGGACAATGCATGGTTCCAATAGTTTCTCTTGCTCTTCTTCCAAGGACACGGGAAGAAAATGTTCCAGGTAGCCCACTGATCCAATAAGGATGAGAAATATGTATAACAGACCTGGAATCAACCAACATTCAGCAACTAGAAATTCAAAACTGATGCTGAGAATATAAATTGTTCAAACACTGGTGAGTGGCAGTATCCACTCTATAACTAGCATTTTTATTTCTCGGTGCAGGCCCCAAAGAAATGCATGTGTATATATCTGTATGTATATATGTATGTATGTGTATATATGCATGCATGTATGTGTATATACAAAAATGCATGTAAGACAACTGATGAATCACACAAGCATAATGTAGAGTAGAAGTCAGACCCAAGAAAATTAGTAATGCATGATTCCCAAAGCTCAAAAGAGGGAAAACTAAACTAAGATCATGGAAATCAGAGTAATGATTACCCTTGGATAAAAGTAACCTTGGAAGAAATAAGGGGCTCTTGGTTTGCTACTGATACACTGTTTCTTGATCTGAGACCAGATTTCTGTATTTGTTCGTTTTGTGAAAATTGACCAAGTCTGAGTCTTGTGTTTTATGTCTTTTCTGTTTGAACACTATTCATAAACAAAATGCATATTAAAAGTGCTGTGGAAAGATTAATTAACGAGGACATTTTATTTTTCTTTCACATGCTGCCTCTCCTTTAGTTTTTTAAAAAAGTATTATCACCTTATAATTTAAAAACAAAATTAATGAGAAAAACCAATTTACTTATTGTTTGGTGAAAAATAATTTACTTCAAATATACATATATTATATTGATATTGAGCTTTGAATAAGTAGATACACACCTGGTATGCTGGTGAAAGAGAAATGAAAAAAATTTTTCAAAAGAGGGACAGTGTTAGGAAACAGTAGTTACAAAACATAAATAACATTAAACACACCTGGGTTGGTTTGTTGTGCCCAGAAGCTTAGGTTAGGCCCAGACTAAACCTATCAGGCAGATAATAAAAATTTCATGAATAGATAATAAACAGTACTATGTGGGCAGTAAGTACCAGAAATGTTATTTGGCCGGTTTGGACTTCCTACCATCTCAATCAGACAGTGGGATTGCTCTGCAGCTCTTGAAATGATGCAGCTTTGCTTCAGAAAGCAACTTCTGCCAGAGACAAGGCCAGAGTCACACAAACTGGTCAGGAAAGTTGCTGTAAATTTTCAAGGCAATAAATAATCAGTCTAAACCTGGTCTGGAGAAGGTCATCCTTATGGTAGTTGTTTTGGTAACACTTCTAAAACCACATCATGCAAGCATTTGGACAACTCCACTCCTTCATAAACAAATTAAATTAAATTAAATTAAATTAAAATAAAAAAAACCTTTTCCAAATAATTCATTAGAAAAAAGAAATAAGAAATAAAGCACCTCTTTCCATATCAAAATCACCAGAGCACTGTGTAATAATCGGACAGACCCAGAGCCTCCACGTACCACAAAAATGCCTTCTCTCTTAACCTTGTCTTTCTTACCCTCTCCAGTTCCTGCCACTGAACCCCTCAGACTAACGGTCACTCTATCACAAAAGGCACATTCTGTCATGGGGACTGTGAGTCAGAAAAGCCTGTGGATATGACCCACAGGCCTGAAATCCCCTCAGAATGAAGCTTAAAGTTGTTCTAGCATTTCACTAACATGCTTTCTACAGTGCATGAAGATTTCTGGGGAGCTCAATACTGTCTCTTTACTTCCCATGATGTAAGGCAGGTTGGTAGATTCTGTTGGGTGCATAGGCATCCACCTATAGATTTCTCTCTAGTCAGTTAGAAAAGATATGTAGTTCTAATCCAATGTTCTTATTTACAGATGAGGAAAGTCAAGAATTGAATTTATTATGTGTCCCTGATGACTCTCCCAGTGACTAGCATCCTATGGAGAAGAATGTAGGTCTCTGGAATCCTGGTGACACAAATATATTTTGAAAATAATTTAACGAGGCATTGAATGTTGCCAAATTCTTGTATGACAATGATTTAAGCTTTGACTTTGCCTACCAACCTACATATATGATTGCCTCACTGATACATTACATTAATTTTCTTGTCATTTAGGGATGATTTCACATACTATGCTGGTAAAAAATTAAAAATAAAGTACTGATGTTTATAAATACCCACACATATGCAAACAAATATCATATTCAGTTAAATGGAGAAGCTGAGGTATATAGTTAGTCAATTTAATATTCAGTTAATTAGGAACGCTCTTATTGAAACCCACAGCTGGTGGAATAAAATAAATATAATTGCTGGGAATGTGTTGAGAGTTTGTAAGCCACTGAAAAGTAATAGAAATATTTGATATCAAATATGTTTTCAAAATTAAAATACTTTCAAGTATGTAGAAGTAAATCAAAGTAATTGTTAAGATAGTGGCAGAGGTCAATTTTTTTTCAAGAGATTCGATGCATAATAAACATTCAAAAGTATACTGAATGCCCAAAGGATTGCAAGACCAGGAAAGTATGTCCTATAGCAAAGTGCTTAAGAAAACCTTCACCAGAAGCTGACTGTGCTCTGGAACTTGATCTGGGATTTCTAGCCTTCAGAACTGCGAGAAAATGAATCCCTGTTGTTTAAGCCATCAGGTCTGTGATCTTTTGTTATGGCAGCCCAAGCACACTAATAAAGATGTAAAGAAATGCTTCTCAACCACTGGTTTATTCCAGTAGATACATGACCTTTGGTGACTCAAAAGAAAAGAAGAGTGGCAGAGGAAACAGAAAAAAAACTTTGTGAAAAATGTTGGTACTAGATAGTGTGGCACATAGTATGATGATGTGAAAGAGAAGGATGACTGCCTCAGTAGATTTTACACATTAGGTCTAAAGCACTTCCCCTTGACAAAAGAAAAAATTAACAAATGGGACTGCATCAAACCAAAAAGTTTTTGCACAGGAAAGAAAACCATCAACAAAACAAAAAGACATCCAATTGGGAGAAGGTATTTGTCAATGACACACCAAATAAAGCGTTAATAACCAAACTGTATAAAGCACTCATACAACACAACAACAACAAAACAATCCAATTAAAAAAGTCAGAGGACCTGAATAGACATTTCTCCAAAGAGGACATACAGATGGCCAACAGACATATGAAAAAATGGTCAATATCACTAATCATCAGAGAAATGCAAATTAAAACTACAGTGAGATATCACCTCACACCAGTCAGAATGGCTATCGTCAATAAATTAACAAACAAGTGTTGGCGAGGATGTGGACTGTTGGTGGGATTGCAAATTGGTGCAGCCACTGTGGAAAACAGTTTGGAGGGTCCTCAAAAAACTAAAAATAAAACTACCTTATGACCAGCAACTCTACTTCTAAATATTTATCCAAAGGAATCCAAAACACTAGGGTAAAAAGATGTATGCACCCCTATTTTCATTGCAGCATTATATACAATAATGAAGATATGAAAGTAGCCTACTTGCCCTTCAACAGATGATTGGGTAAAGATGTGATACATATATAAAATGCGATTATTACTTGACTATAAAAGAAGAATAAAACCTTACCATTTGTGACAACATGGGTGGACTTAAAGGGTATTATACTGAATGAAATACGTTAGACCAGACAAATACCATATAATTTCATTTGCATGAGCTATCTAAAAACCAAGCAAACAAAACAAAAACAGACTTATAGATACAGAGAACTGATGGTTGCCACATGGGAGTGGGGTTGAGCGGCTGGGTGAAAAAATGTAAAGGGATTAAGAAGTACAAAATGGTTGCAACATAACAGTCATGGGAATGTGAAATATGGCATAGGAAATATAGTCAATAATGTCGTATAAACTATGCATGGTGCCAGGTGGGTACCAGACTTATCAGGGGAATCACTTCGTAAATTACATAATGTCTAACCATTAAGTTGTACACCTGAAACTAATATAAAATAATATTAAATGTCAGCTGCAATTGAAACAAATTTAAAAATAATAATAATAAAAAAATAAAGCACTTCCCTTTGAGGAATAAACCACCAAGTTATCTACAAGACCACCTACAAGGAATTACTTAGTAGCATGAACATGCACGTTTCCAAGGCTTCCTTAAAATTAGATAGTCTGACTTTAAACTGGGAACTCGTGGGGTTAGCAAGATTCTGTATGAAACTTTCAAACAATGAAGTTTGATAAATGCTAGACTTAGAGGGTATTAAATGTCAATCAAAGGAAAGTCTCATGTGAGTTACCTATACATTTGTCCTTGACTTATTCTGTATAAAATGTTCTGGAATGAATTAAAAACTAAATACAGAATAATAAATAATGTTTAGAATGACACTAAGCTTTGATGAAGACTGCATCAAGATTTAAATTAATAAAACAACCTATTTAAGACATCAAATTCAACATGAATACAGGTAAGTATTTTAGATTTGAACTTTTAAAAAATATTTGAAAATTTCAGAATAGGGAAGAGGCTATTGGCTCTTATTTATACCAGGAATTGGTAGCTGTGTCCCTGCAGCCAGCAGGTATTGCAATGATGATAGCCACTGACAAGTGGAACTTGAATGAGCCCCGTGAAGTTAACGAGCCGCATGGCGGCACAACAATGTGATATTCCAAGCTTATCAGAAAGCAGAATAGTTTTGTCAAGGACTTGCATGAACAGAAATATCTTTTGCATGCAACATTTTAGGATCACCTCAGTACCATAACAGTGTATTAGTGTGATATGACTGTGCGTGTGTGTGTGTGTGTGTGTGTGTGTGTGTGTGAGCGAGGTGTAGAAGGGGGTAGATTTAAAAACAAACTACCATTTGCTTCTAATTCTGAAAGATCTGTTCTCAAAAAACTCCTGTTCTCTCCTTTAAATCACATTATGTTTTCATTTTAACACCTGCCTATATGCCTAATGGGATTTGGCCTTTACTAGTGTCCTTGGCAAATTCAAGAGTTTTTCTTTATCCTTATAGTTCAAGAAATGCATAAAACTATGATTAGATGTGTCTTTTTTTTAAATCAATGCAACTGGCCATTTCAGCTTTTTTTCCTGCAAATCATTTTAAATTTTCTTTTAACTTAGGATAATTATTAAAATGGTAATTTTAGCTTACAGTTACTTTTATGTTTCAAGACTTCCTCCTCTTATCTCTTCCGTTCTAGATGTCCTTGAACTCGCATGCCTGGTCTTCTGGGTCTTCTAAATCTATCTAGCAGATCTCTTATATGTTCTCTCATTTTTTTGGTGTCTTTATTCAGTTTTGATTACATATTAAGATATTCCTTTCATTTAATTTTTCAGGCCATGAGTATATCATTGGAAATCATCTTTTTTTTTCAGATGTTATATTTTTGTGTATCATGGTAACATCATCATGCCTTTTGTTGTTTAATTTGTCATTTCTCTTGCTCAGTAGCTTTATTTCACTCTATTTGTTTTATTCACCTGCCTTGGCTGCTACTCTAATGATTTATCCTGTGTCATTGGCTCATTTGGTGTTTATTTGGTTATTGTCACATCTTGTGTGGTAGTACTTTTCCCAGGGATAGACTGGTCAGTATTGTAGGACCAGAAAGTCAAAATCCCTTTACTGGGTGACATGAAAGAAGCCTATTGATCTCCCAAGTTTCCCTTCTTTCTAAACTTCATGGAGAGAAACGACTTGGCCTACTCATGTATCGTTGAGTCTTGGGAGCCAGGGAAAACTTTATAAAGTTATCCTAAGGCAGGGTGTGTTCAATGTGTGTATTGCTTTCTAATAAATGAGTGTCAAACTTTCTTTTAGCAGTAGAACTACATTAATATCTTGGCATTGACATGACAAAGCATCATAAAGTGTATAGTTTTAACAACATAAATTTATTATCTTGCAGTTTTTAAGGCTGAAAGTTCGAGATCAAGGTGTTGGCAGGCTTGCTTCCTTCTTCAAGACGGGAAGAAGAATCTATTCCATGCCTGTCCCCTAGCTCCTGGCAGTTTGCTGGCCATCCCTGGCATTCCTTGTCTTGTAGATGCATCATTCCATACTCTCCCTTCATCTCCTCACAGCCTTTTCCCTCTATGTGTATCTGCACTATGTCCAAATGTCTCATTTTTAAATGGACACAGTCATACTGGAGTAAAGGTTGCTCTAATGACCTTATCTTAACTTGAGAATTTCCAAATAAGATCACATTCACAAGCACTAAGGGTTAGGCCTTCAACAATTCTGGGGGGAGTCCCATAAAAGGAACTGTGTGGGGTTTTAAAAAATTATTTAAATGGCATTTTACTCAGGAACTCAATGTTTAAAACAGATAAAGATCTGGTTGGTGAGGGTAGAGGCAAAACCCAGCTGAACCTAATGTCACCTCACTTCCTTGAACAGTCACTAAGATGCTCCTGAGACGCTTGCACCTTCCTCAAAGCATAGTTTTAAAATGGCTTTTGGACAACCCCATTTTTAAATAATTTTTTGCTAAACCATTTTAATAATCTGGTATCTCTAAAACTTGTCAATTCTTCATATTTTTCCATATAACAAACAAAATTGTGCTAAGCAACTGTGTGGCAAAGTTTTGGGGTGCATTGTGGATTACTTTTGTGGTATTTCCTAAAACTAAAAAGGTTTTTAAGTATTTCAGTATGTTATGCCATTGTACATCCTATCAAAGAAACAGAAGAGTTGTCCCAATTAATTTTCTTCTAGCTTCATACCATGTACTTTTAAGTTTAGCCAGCCTTCATCACAGAATATTGCATTTCAAGATGGAGTCACTGGGTCCTAAATTATTTTTTTAAGGGGAAGAAGCTACTGGTTCTCTATGCAGGCATGGAATAGCCCACCCCAGAGTGAGACTCTATCTCACTTTCAAAACAGTAGGTTTAAATGAGCAAGATCAGGCTAAGAAAGCACCTGTTTGCTTAGGGCTCATTTTTTTCTAACTGAGGCACTGTATTACTTTCCTAGGTTACAACAAATTACCACTAACTAAGTGGCTAAAAATAAGAGAAGTGTATTGTCTCACAGGTCTGGAGGCCACTAAGTCCAAGATCAAGGTGTTGGCAGGGCCATGCCCCCTCTGAAGGCTCTAGGGAAGAATCCTTCCTTGCCTCTTCCTAGCCTTGGACGGCTGCCCGCATCCTTGGCACGCATCCTTCCCTCTGTGTTCGCTACGTCTCAAGTATCTCTCTCTCTATAAGAACATCAGTCATCAGACGTAGGGCCCATCTTAATCCTGCATGACCTCATTTTAACTTGATTACATTTGCAAAGACCCTACTTCCAAATAAGGTCATACTGAGATGGATAAGGGGTTAAGACTTGAATTCATGTTTAGGGGGAACATAATTTATCTCATGTCGGATACTCACTGAATTCTGAGTGCTTAGGATTGGGAATGTTTTTAAGAGAAGTTCATCAGACCCTAAAATTAACCCAGCCTTCTTTCCTTCCATAGGAGACCTAACCTCTTTGGGACCACTGACCCATCTCCCAGTGACATCCTGGACTGGAACCATATTCTGTGAAATGGAGCCACCTGCCACTGCCAATCTCTGCATCACGAAGATAACACACAATTAAAGAAAAATCTACATTGTCACAGCAACTATTAATAATTGTATCTAGGGATGTGACAGGATTCTGCAGTGCACTTTTTGCAATTGCTGCATTAGTTCAGTTGTGCCAAGTGGCTCCACAGAGAGAGAATAGGCACATGTGCTCATTAATATAAGTGGCACATTTAATTACAGACTCAGAAACACAGGATTCAGTCCATTCTGTGAGGGAGCCAGTGGCATTTTCCGTACCTTTTGATACAAAGATAGATTCTAAGTTAGGCTCATGATAATACTTGGAGTAAAACCACCCCAGATTCTCCACTTCACTGATCTATGTCTTTCTTCCCACACAGAGGTTAGCACTGCTTACAGCTGACAACGTCAGAGAATTCCAGCTTTTTCTTTTGTCAACAAACTTTTATTGAGCAACAACTATGTGTCAAGCCTCATTCTGGGTTCTTGGACTACATCAGTGTAAAACAAACAAATGAAACAAGAGCAGATGAAGGTCCCTGCCTTCATGAAGTTTACATCCCATACAAATCTTCACTGATGATCCTTTTCATTTTTCCAATTCTGTTATTAATTCTGGATGCTACCTATTTGCGCTTAGTTGAATTTTTAACAAAACAAAATGCATATGTATCAAATTGTTTTGTGCTAGAAACGCCTTTTCTTTTCTTTTATTTCCTTTTTTTCCTTTTCTCTTTTTGCTTGTTTGTTTTCTTTTGAGAATCTCCAAAGTTGCCTATAACAAGGTAAATTGGCTGTGGAAAAAAAAAAGTTTGTCTTCTTCCTGGTATCTTCCATCAAGTCTCAATGGTGTGCTCTCTTCCTGAAGTGTAGCTTTAAAGGTATCAGTCCCCACCACGCTAGTGACACCTGCTTAAGGCATTAGCAGTAGTGAAGAACACTCATAGATTTAAAGTTTGGTTTTTTAAATATATTCTCTGACTTTTCCAGTCGAAAAGGAAAACCTAGGACAGACTAGAGTGCATATATTACACTGGCATTTCTCTTACATTTTAGTCTTTTTTAATGTTACTTTTTTTCTCTAGCTCTGACTGTGAGCTCTGGGAAGACAGGTGTTTCTGCTGTGGCTACTCTGTTCCTCACTGGAAGAACAGCCTCAGCCGTACAGTAGATAGCCAATAAATACTTTTGGAAAGTGATATTTTCCACTCGGCAATTCTTAGGATTCTGTAATTATGAAGATTTATCAAATGCATTTATTGAATTTGTGGTCACATTCAATATTCTGAAAGAATAAAGGGGAAGCTATGAATATCCAATACCTATGAAATATTCTCTACTTTTTCCACGCTAAACACACAGTACATGTGACTTTTACAATGCTCCTAAGTAGCACAGAATTTTGGGTCTTGAAGCAAACTCCAAGTAGCCAAATCTTAGTGCCATTATATTTCATTAATTAAATGTTTAGTTCTCATTGCTTCATGTTTCTGTAATTAAACTGTCCCTGTATTGCATATTTAATTCACAAGTGGCTCTAATTGTTAAAAACATTTGTGTTAAGTCAAAAGCTGCCTCTTTGTAACTATGAATATTATTAATGAGTCTTAGTCAAGGAGGATTAGTAGTTTCAGTTCATGGGGTGGACAGATTCTAAGGTGTCCCTGTGATGTCCATCTCCTAAAATTTACTCTTGTGTTCAATCCCCTTTCCTTAAGTCCAGTGGGGCTTGTGACTTGCTTGTAATCACTAGAACAAGGCAAAAGTGACAGAATATATATGATTATGTGTGTGAGATTACATTACATAAGATAGTAACACCTGTCTTACAAGGAGAATCTTTCCTGTGTTGGCTTTAAGGAAACAAGTTGTCATGTTGAGAAGGTCCATGTGGCAAAGAACTGATGGTGACCTCAAGCAAAAAGATAACAGGAAACTGAGAATCTCAATCTAGCAATCCACAAGGAATGGACTGCTGCCAAAACCACTTGAGCTCAGAAGCAAATTTTTCTTCAGTCGAGCCTCTGAAAAGAATTCAGCCCTAGCTGACATCCTGATAAAAACTTTATAAGATCCTGAAGCAGAAGACCCAGCTAAGTTGTATGCAGGCTCCTGACTTACAAAAACTGAGACTGTACGCTTTAAGTCACCAAATTCGTGGTAATGTGGTTGCACCCAAGAGACAACTCATGCATAGCATATGCCAAATCTGAGTGTTTAGTTAAACTTTCTGGATGACTCCAATTAAAAAGGATTCTGAAGCCACCTCTGGACTCAAAAAGAGTAGGTACCATAAGGTATTAGGGATGTTTTCAGTGAACATATTGATGAGAAGTTGTACACCTATCACTTGTAATTCATCCTATTCTAATTTATGCTCTTTGAGATTCAGAAAGAAAAAGTGAAATGTTTCAGCTCATCACCTCTTGATCCAAGATCAATGCTTTAGGCAAAAGGTTGCAAGGTGAGTGGTCAGGAAAGGAGTGTGGGTGAAAAAGGATATGTCTAAGTGCTTATGCACAGAATGTGTGAAGGGTTGTAACTATAGCTGCAGTGTCCAACCCTTTGGCTTCCCTGGGCCACACTGGAGGAAGAACTGTCTTGGGCCACACACAAAACACACTAACCAAAGCTGATGAGCTAAAAAGGAGTCTGTGCATAATTTTTGTATTGCTTTAAGGAAGTTTATGAATTTGTGTTGGGCCGCGTTTGAAGCTGTCTTGGGCCACCTGTCTGAAGAGCTCAAGTTCCAGTGTAAAGGACCCAGTTGTTCCTAAGCTAAAGAAAATGATGGCTGTAGAAAATATAGGTCCAGCGTTTCTAGGTTTAACAATGTATCAACAGAAGCTGACTATCTCAATTTTATGGGAAATTTCCCACTTGTTAAACACTGGCTAATTTTTATGCACAACTACTACATTCATTTGCTCACCATGTTATTTGCACTGTTGAACCACAAGCTGCTACTGATGTGCTTTCTCTACAGACTTCACAGTTTGATCCATTGGCACGGAAGTTACCAATGTCATTTCCTTCCGTATGAAAGGCAATTATGATATAATCACCCATTAACGTAATTTTTCTCCAAGCTTATGTAATTAAGTGATAGAATGAGTATCTAAGGAATGCATAATATTGAGTTAACAATTGAGGTCAAGATTGCCCTCAATTAGTTTTATGCGGATACTTACAAAGTCAGTGGCAGTTGCTTGTGAATGTATGCAGTTGGTTCACTAAGATGCTGAAGCCAAAATCCTAAGACGTACATGGTAGTTTATAATCCAGATCGCAGTCTTACTTTTTTTCAGTAATCACTAAGATAGTCTTATTTAATGAGTTGTTCATTGTCTAGACAACTTTGAATAACTAATCACATTTCTAGGCTGTAAGCAATATTGATGGAGTATAGTCTCTGTCATAAACTTTGAAGATCAATAGGGAAAGAAGGCATGTTCTTGCCCCCAGAATGCTTATACTTCAGTGGAAACAATGAATGTAAGAGAAACAACTATGAGGGTGTTACAGGTTTATCACATAGGCTGACATAAGATGCATTTTAACAGAAAACAGCTTCCTTTCTTTCTTTGACTGCTTCTAAAAATTCATTCTTTTGACTAATTATTTTTGCCCTAGTGGACAAAATATGAGTGATCCCAAAGCCTTTCTAGTGTTCAGCTAATAGACAGGTTGTCCTTTCACTTTACATATACACTGTGGAAGGTGGGGAAACTTGGTACCTATGGCTTCATTGACCTTTGGTGCAACTGCTGAAAACACAGGAAAAGTTGTATTTACCACAATATTACTAATGCAATGGAGATAAATATGAAAACATGGAAAGTTTGGGGGTAAAAAAATTATTTCAAGCTACAGGAGTTTAATCTGGATTCAGCAAGACAAATAAATTAGCCTCTATCATGCACTTAGAGTGTATATTGCATCTTTTAAACCTCACAATTCTATGAAACTTTAAACAGCTAAGTAAGATTGATGTGTTTAAATACCCCTCTAGCACAGCTCACTGTCTGATCTTGGGAAAGGACTGAGCCTCTCATATACTTACCTGTACAAATTCCTCATCTGCAAAATAAAGATAGTGATAATAACTAATAACTTAAGTGATTAATCTATCCTGGGCACTCTTCTTTATATTTTACAGAGATTATTTCATTTAAAACTAATCACAGCCATTTAAGGTAAATACTACCATCATTACACCAACTTCGCTAATGAAGAAAATGATTAAGGTCGATAAGCAGTTGCTAAGATCTCAGATATGTGAACCTCAGAAATCTGCTTCTAAAGCCCAAGATCTTAAATAGTTTTACACACTCCTCACATGCTATGGCTGCAATCAAATGTGATAAATCTTATAAAGTAACAGGAACATAATAGGTTCTCAATTAATAGTTGTGAATCAGAGTAAAACTATTCAAACACAGGGAAATATAGAAAGACTGAAGAGTTATTTTAAAGGAAAGGTAGTCACTGGTTTATTTCTCATGTTATTGTAACCCAATATTTTCCACATCGGTGTATTCTTTTCTTGTCATCAAAAGACCTGTGTTGCAAGCATCTTTAGGGAGTCCTATTAGGTGAATATTAACAGCCAAAGGAAAGAGATGTTCATCCTGCTCCATTCTCTGCCCTCTTTGGAATTCAAGAATAGCCCTTAGGATCAGCAGAATGTGCAAGTGCTTGTTCTTAACAGCCATGCTATTTACAGTTGGTTTGTTCTGCTTTTAATGAGAGGAAACTCCTTTCCACTTTGAACAACAATTCCCATGGACACTGCCTACTGAGCAAGGATAGGTCTCACTCCAATTACAAATAGGAAGAAGACAGCTGCCAGTGAAATATCAGAGGACTTGTAAGGTTATACTGACATTGAAATTCAGGTTGGTCCCTTGGCCTCCCTTCTAGAATAAAACCCCCACCTGATCCTTCTGGGAAAGCAGGGGTTATGAGTAAGAAGACATTGTGTTCTGCACGGTTTCTTATCTGTGACATGAGCACCAACATGTGTTGGTCAGACCACAGCATCCCTGGGTCCGTTCTTAACAAATTGCAATATCCTGGTTTTCTAAATCAAAAACTGGTATTTCTCATATACCTATTTCTATATAGCTTGACTAGAAAGAAAAAGGGAAGCAAAGGTGTGTGCATATTATTGTGTCATGAGTGCAGTGGGTGAAATGGAAGATTTCCCACACATACACTAAGGGCAAAATAAGATGAAATTTAAAATGACAGGGTAATATAAGATATTTAAGCATTATGAGAGAATTTGGAATTATGACTATAAAGAGTCATGAGGACATTACCGACATGAATTTAAAACCTAAAACCATTTTATGGTTGTAGAAATCTCACTTGAGGTAATTTCAATGCTGTTTGTCTTACAAATAGGTAAAACAGAATTACTTCTAAAATATGATATTTTTAATAAGTCTGTAGTGTGAGTTTATGTGTGTGCACACATCCACACATCCATGCACACCCAAGTTTAATGTACAGAATCTGAGGTGTAGTGGGAAAAATTATTGAACTCAAAATTAGCAGGACTTGATGTGCAAACCAGTCTCACCCCACATCATGAGCACTTAGGAAAATCACTAATTGCAGCAAGTAGGGATTATAATTCCTACTTTCTTGTTTTGAGAAATACAATGAGATGAAATACATAAAAGTAATTAACGTTCTATCCTGTTTATTGCGACAGTAGCTTCCATGTCTTTCCCCTGGGAAAAGAGGACAAAGATGTATTATGAATCAAGACGATTTCTTTCCACAGAAACATCTGAAGAGGTAACAGACTTTGTAGTATGGTAGTCAAAAGGTTTTGCAGTCAGACATATTTGAAAACTTAATAATGTCTAAAACTTACACAGTCCTCATTAGCTCACAGTATTCTAAGGACTTTATATATAGAAATCTTCAGGGGAGCTTAGTATTATCATTGTCCTTTAATAGTCAAAGAAAACT
Source organism: Lyroderma lyra (assembly GCA_004026885.1). Lineage (NCBI taxonomy): Eukaryota > Metazoa > Chordata > Mammalia > Chiroptera > Megadermatidae > Lyroderma > Lyroderma lyra. Next base: position 87,790 of record PVJL010005107.1, read on the forward strand.
GAGTCATGAAGAGATAAAAAAGTTTCCCCAAGATCCTACCTTAGGACCAGTCATTAGATCTTAAAGTCTCGGGCTCTATCTCTGTGAACTGAGCATAATTACAATCCCAACTTGTTAAAGATTAAATATGAAACCACACTTAAATTGTGTGGCATATGGGAAAAATGTATTAGTATTAACTCAATACAAATTCTTAAGTTTATAAAAGTAACCAGAGGATAGATGACAGTACCAATCAAGGATTTAGTTTAGCTGCTAGAAAAAAATGCTATAATGACAGTGGATTTTAGAAAGACTTTTGTTTTTTCTCTGATATAATGAGGGAACTAGAAACAGTCAATTCAGAACTTATACAAAGTGAGAGATCTAAGATCCTGCTACATTTCTTTAAGAGTGTCCTTGTCAGCTTATGATCACAGGATGTCTGCTAGGATTCCAGTCATCAAGTTTATATTCCAGGCAGGAAGAAGGGAAGGGGCAAACATCTACAGGGTATGACAGTTGAGCATGCCCCACTTTTAAGATTTCCCAAAAGTTCAGACCAATGATTCCATTTCATTAATCAAAAACTTGGTTGCATGGCCAATATGAGTGATTGGTTCCTTCTGGAGGCTCCAAAGGAGAATTCATTCCATGTCTGTTTCCTAGTTTGTGGTGGCATGTGGCAATCCTCGGCATTCTGTGGCTTGTAGGCACATCACTTCTATCTCCACCTGTCTTCATCTGGCCTTCCCCTTTGTGTCTGCATGTCTTCTCCTTTTCTGTCTCTTGTAAGGACACTAATCATTGAATTTAGAGCCCACCCCAATCACAGTATGATCTAATCTAGAGACTCAATACTCACAAACTGTATTTCTAAAAAAGGTCACATTCATAGGTACCAGGAATTAGTTCTTCAACATATTTTTGAGGCCACTATTCAACTCACTATACAACCAAAGGACAGGGGGAAAGGCTTAGGAAATTCAGATGCTTAGAGTTTCAGGATCTTAACAGGTTAGGCTGGAATAGGATAGGGGGAAAGTCAAAGAGAAAACATGGCATGAGTCCATTGATAAGGAATATTTGGTGGAACCACCATTTATCTAACTTCTGTGAGCAAAGAGTGTATTTATCTGATTCCCCAAAGAAACTAAGGCCCAGTTATCTACCATGAGATTAGTTTTTCACCTTTTTCTAGACCAGCAGAATCTGTAAATATACTTTTATGTCAGTGACTTTTTTCTTTTAGTACAGCATTAACTCCACCATGGTCACGGTCCCTTCATGATACCACTCAACTTTTAAAACTGCTTTGATAGCAACAACTAAGGAAATGCAGTTAGTATTCTGATGGTACTTTTCTTCATAACTGACACATTCTTGCGGGTTCAATACCAGGAGTCTGCGAACACTTTTGTTCAGAGGGGCCAATGACATGGGCTTGGTATAAAAAAATCCTATGTTCTCCACTTAACTTCTATCGTTGTGCTATTTGTTGTTTTTCTGATAAAAAAGCATGAATTCAAGAATTATTTTTATTTTCTCTTAATTGGACCAGAAGAAAAGCAATGGCCAAGTATCATGGAAAATGATAACTGATTCTTAATCCTAGTGCCAAGGGAGTAAATGAAGAATTGATGAGACTGCGATAAACTGGATGCATTTATACCTATTCTAAAAAGGATAAGCACAATTCAGTTTCTTTCCATTCCTGTTCTAAAGACATGAAGACTCTGGTGGCCAAAGAAATTTTTTTATAGCCAGAAATCCTGATTTTTTTAATGAATAATGTGATAATTCTCAACTCTAAAATATTGGCAACTCATTAGAAATATTTTCTATTGCAATCATCATTGAGTAGATTAATACCATACAGAACAAGGAAAACTAATGTTGGGGGAACTACATTTATGATCTCTGCATAACCACTTACAGGTGAATGCACACAAACACTATATTCCTGGGAAAACATCACGATTCTAAATTATTAACCCAGGCACATGCGTGTCAAGGACACAAAGACACCCCTGTCTTTAAGGATACCTGCAGCATGCATGACTTTTTGAGTTCTGCATAACAAGGCCATTTCTTGCTGAAGGGAAAATTTCATTATATGATCTTGCATCATATTGACTTGTTTGTAAGTGCCTTCTTGTTAGATGTTGGCTTAATAGATTTTTTTTTTTTTTTTTTTTTTTACATTTGAAGTTTAACAGTAAAATGAGCTACATAAATCATCCTGGGTGTAAAGTCACTTTAAGGGTCTTTTTTTTTATACCTCATATATTTGGTTGAAAAAATGACATTATTTGTCAAAGCCTCTGGGAATAAGTACAAAATTAACTTTTAAACAAGTCTTCATTTCACACTCTAACAAGTTCCATATTCTATTCAGGGTCTCACTAATGATATATTTTTCTTTGAAGATTAGTTGACCTGAATTTTGGTGGTACAAATTATCTCCAATGTCTTGGAATAAAATTTCCTAAATTCCTTGGCAAAGTTCCTTGAGGAAGTAAAAGAAAAAGAAACCTCAAACTTTATAAATTAGGGTACCCTCTTAAACTTGTGTCCTCTGTTAAAAAGACAAAGCAACTCCACAATCAATCAACAAACAAGGTTTTTACTGAATAATTAATCTGTGCTCAGCTTTGTGGTAGAATTTAAGACATCATGTTCGTTGTCAACTCTTAGGCCTTGAACCCTTGACAAAAAACTTGAGAAAGTCCTTAGGATAATGTATACCTCGGGGGTATCTATATCTACATGTTCTCACTCCTACCATAGACATTAACATGCTGACCATGCTAATACTCAAACTCGGAATTCTTATACTTGTAAATCCTGGAATTTCCACTCACAGACCCTAAACAGTGATAGTCTCCATTGACAAGCCTAGCCTGAAGGGCCAGTGTCAAGTCAAAGTTTTCAGAAGTTTCCAAATATCTATCTGAGTTATGGTATGGAAATGTTTTAAAGAAGAAACAAGTACAATAGGACTCTATTGTAATCCTTGTTTGAGGAACTAAAGGATTATTCATTTTTCAGAAGGAAGGCTGGAATACTGTTAGAGTATATAATGATAAGAATGCTAGGAATTTCAGATTCTTCCCTCAGGCGATTTTGTTCCTCAGGCTCCCAAGGTTTGCAAAGAATATAAAAACACCAGAAATTAGAGTAAATTAAGGTCAATTCCCAAATTGTTTTTCCACCACACTAATCAATGAAAATCTCCTGTGAGCGAGATCAGACTAAGTAAATGAGCCCAGGGACTAAATCTAAATTAGAATGAAGGCACTCGCCACAAGCCAGTTCCCACAGAGAAAGAGGAAGCAACAGAAAGCTACTGCTATGTGCTACCCCTTGCAGCCTAGTGATCCCCGCTTTCATAAACATGACCCGATCCATGTTCTGGGGTCTCCCCAATCAAAAGAGTGTTTCTTCCACTCGGAGAGACGTGAAGATGAGAGTGTATATGGGAAGTCTTGAAAGCACCCCTTTCTTAGATAAGACTAATTCACGGACTCTGTAATCAACAGTGAGATATAATCCATATTGTATGGAGCAGTCTCAGTATCATGTAAGTGGACTTTTCAATAAGAGTAAATCATCAAATGTGTAACAATGTGATTTGACATTTGTAGCCCACTCTTTTTATTTCAAAGAACCAAATGTGCAAATCTGAAAATCATATGTCTCTCATTAGAACTCATATAAAGACTGAAGATCTCGAGGCAGAGGAACAAATCATTTCAACGCTGTGCCATCAGTACCAGGAGCGGGGGCATGTTCAAAACCAACAGCACAGATGAAGGAGGGATTAATCCCCGGGGAGACGCACAGGAGCCAGTCCCAGAAGATATCACTGAGAAGGCTCTATTTTGCAAGGTAAGCAGGATTTCAGAAGACACATGGTGGGGAGAAGGGCTTTCCTGTCAGAGGAAACAAAGGCTAGAAAAGTGACAGAAAACAGGTGTTCTGCATGAACTTACATCTTGATAAATGTGAGGAAGAAAGGGAAGGTATTTATATAATTCTGTAAGTGAATAAGCCCAAGACTGTAAATAGCACCTTCACAAAAGCTTATTATATTATCACTCCTCCATTTTGATTTGCTTTTTCAAACACTCAGAAATGAATAGAAAAATTTGTTTTGTTTTTTTCAAGTAAGCATCTAATATTTCTGTCTGGATTAATAACCTGCATTACCTATGGAGAATATTCTTGCAGGAAATTAATGCGGGCAAATCACCAACAGGAGGGTGTCCTGCAGGTGGCAAACACCTGTGGTTTGCCATCCTATAAAGGAGGCATGTTGGGAATTTAATTACTGGAGGGGAGGGGAGTGGCCAAGGGGCCCTGAGGCATAAAACAGAACCGTGGTTAAGTTCTTTGGGACAGTGGGGTCACATCCTTCGTGTAGTTTATTCCACCGGAATTTGCCCAGCACAGGTTGGTAGTGCAACCACTCAACACTGCAGGAACCAAAAGCAAAACAGATGAAGATGGTTATGTTCATTACAAGGCAGACCAAGTGCAACGTCATCCCAGAACATTTTTGCAATGTGTACCTGTTCCATGCAAAAGATGAAAACACACACCTCGCTTAGTTTCAGTATTACCCTTAAGTTAGAAGAACTGTTGGTGTTGGCTTTGAAGACTACATAGGAGCAACTGGACTATCATTCTACAACCTTCTGAGATTGATCCAATATCACACAATGGGTTTTGTTGCTATCACTGTGGAATGTAATCGTTTTGTTGTTCTTATTTTTAAATTTAATTTCTCTTTTAAGTTTTCAAAAGCCGAAAAGCAAGTAAGGGAATAAAGATTCTCATCTTCATTCATAGCGTCTCCCTACCTGTTTTTGTTGCTCATATGTCTTTCCAGATGTGTTTTACGTACATAGGAGCAGCTAAAATGGCACAACCTTTTTATAAAAATAGTGGTATACAAAACACACTTCATAATTTTTTCATGCAAAAATAGATGCAGCCAGTAAACACTACAGACTGAACTTTGTCATTTTATGTAACTGTATACTATTTCACTCTATTAGTGTACTAAAATTTATTTAACCAGTTCTTCTTTATAGTCCTTTAGCATTTTCTAAATGTTTGTCATCAGAATTAATGCTGCAATAGGTAACTTTGTTTACATGACATTTTGACTTTATGTAAGTATATCTCTAGAATAAATGTGAAAGTCTAACTATAGTGTCAAAAGACACTAAATTATAAATTTAGTACATATTGCCCGATTGATTCCTTTTTTATTTTTTATTTACAAATTTACACTCACTCCAACTAGTAATGAATGAAAATGTCTCCTTCCCAACATTTTGTATCTCCAAATCCAATGGACAGAAATGGTGAGGTTTTAATTCTTTTTTTGAATGTGTTTCTCCACCAGAAGCTAAAGGACAACTCTCTTATGTTCCCAATTCCAACAAAAACTACAACTTCAATAACAGAAAGAAACTCTTACATTAGAAAAAAGATAATCTAAAATAGACACAAGTGAAATGGATTCACAATTTGACTTCCAGCAGAAAATACTTAAGTCTTCTGTTTCGTGAGAATTCTGCTGATGAACAACATTATTAAAGGTGAATGTGAGAGTGACAACAGTAGATCAATGGAGCCAGAAGTCCCTTAGTTTTTTTTTTATTTTGCCTCATATTTAATTGATATGATTTATTTATTGATAGTGTGAAAATATCCATATATTTCATTCAGCTACAAGCTAATTTTATGTCACACATAACGTCTTGCATCTGGCAATGGGAAAGCAAAAGGCTCTTCCTGCTTTTGAGAGCCCATTTATTAAGATCCAAGTACATAACAAGCAGGCAGGAGAAGTCATGGTGAAACAATTAAGAGCAATTATCACATTATTGAGTTTTGAGAGGCATTTCAGCTTCAGGTAATTGATTTCAAACCAGCTGTGAATCAAAGATGTACTTGTGACCTGCTAAACATTTCTAGTTCTTCCAACAAGCTCGCTCCAGCTCCAAAATATCACTGTAGGAATTTCCAAAACTAAAAAGAAAGGTAAATTCTAAGAGATTTTGTTTTTGTTTTTGTTTTTGTTTGTTTGTTTTGGCCTGGTAGACACTGTTATTCAGTGTTCAGAATTCTGAATGTTAATGTGCATATTAATCACCTCAGGATTTTGATAAAATGGGGGTTCTGATTCAGCACATCTGGAGAGAGGCCTGAGATTCTGCCTTTTTAACAAAGTCCCAGCTGCTGCTGATGCTGCCGGTTTGTGGGCCATACTTACAATAGCAAAGATATAGAGAGGAAAATTATGACTCCAATTAGTCAGATTCTACCGTGGGGCTACCAACTCTTACTGCATATATATCCCCAAGCTGTCCAACTATAATCTGCAACATTTTAATAAAAAGAACTGAAAAGTAAAACAACACTGATGTCTTTCCCATTATTAGAAAAACATCAGAAGAGAAAACTCAACAGCATCCTCGTATTAAAAAGGACAACACTGGATAGTAATTCTATTAGTTTGCTGGGGCTGCCATAACAAAGCACAACAGACAGGTGGCTTAAAACACGGAGATTTATGATCTTATGGTTTTGGAAGCTGGAAATCCAAAATCAAGGAGTTGGCAGGGCTGATTCCCTTTAAGGGTCATGTGAGAAGAATTTTCCAGGCCCTTCTCTGTGGCTTATGGATGACTATCTTCCTCCAATGTCTCCTTCCGTCACTTACCTCTATGCATATGTGTGTGTGTGCAAATTTCTCCTTTATTTTGGGGCTCCGGTCCTATTGGATAGCGCCCATCCTAATGACTTCACACTGACTTGATGAGTTGTGGTGAGGTCCTAGCGCCACATATGGTTACATTCTGGAGTTACAGGGAAAGGGACTCCAGCATACAAAATTCAGGGTGGACACAATTCAAGCCATAACAGTCATTTCCCCCTAATTATTAATTCTTTTTGCCCAAATCTTGCATCTACAAAATGGGAAAATTATCCTCTTGAAACAATGACTCATCATAGGACACGGAAGCAGGCGTCGTTTCAAAGATGTTTATCAATTATTTGGAGTAAATGTTGGAATAACCTCTCATTTAGTGGCTTGAAAGAGGGGCAGGGCAAACTAAATGCATGAAAGTATAAACAATATCATACTTTAGCATCAAACCTGCATTCCTCACTACATCTGTGGCTTTCACTCCTGACTTGAACCCCTTAAGGCTCAGCTTCTTTCCCTGTAAATTATTTTCTCACAGACTGGCTGATCATTCAAGGATCTTCTGCGGTAGATTTTATTATTGCCCCCAGAGTCATTCAAGGGCAGAGAACCCACACCAGTAATTTGAACAGGGAAATTTTAGTATAAATCTAGTATGAACTAGTAAAAGCTAGTTAACTATGAAAAGGATTTCAAGAGGACTCTAAGGGGCATGCAAGCAGCAAATGCAAGGAGCACCTGAGACTGCTAAGGTTGGAGGAGAGCAAGTGAAGGAGGACTGCCTAGAAGGGTCGTTCACCTCAAGACCAAGATTCAAGTGCTTTGAAGAGGTTGTGGCTGCCCCACCGTGGGAGCAGGAAGGGTAGTTAAGTAGCAGGCAGGTGAAGGCTGCCGCTAACCAATGAGCCTCAGGTGGGACATGCCTCCCACAAATGATCCTTTCTTCATCTGCTACACCAAAAAAAAAAAAAAAAAAAAAAGAAAGAAAGAAAGAAAAACATCTCACTGGAGCCAAAATAAAGTTGCCAGATAAAATAAATACAGGACGTCCAGTGAAACCTGAGTTGCAAGTAAACAATAAAATTGTGGTATAAGTATTAATATATGCCATGTAATATGTTACATACTTGCACCACAAAAGAAGTCACATATTCTTTATCTGAAATTCAGACTTACCAGCATCCTTTCTCTTGTTTGCTACATCTGGCCAGCCACCATACCCAGGAAGGAAACCCCTTTGCTCCTGCTACCCCTCCAGCACCCTCGGTTGACAAAGCCTAACACTGAGCCAGCAGCTCAAGTATCATGAAGTCAGTCAGTCACGACAACGCAGATTTGGAGCAAAGTTAATACACTGACAACAAGCACATCAAATTCCCCGCCCCCAACCCTTCCTGTCACAGGGACATAATATCCTTGACTATTAAACCATGTTGTACAGCACCCCCATTGATGTTGATGATCATGTGGTATGCATTGGCCCATGGAATATAATTGGATGTAATATATTCATTAGGAAAAGAGCTTTAAAAAGCCTTGTGGGTTTCCACAAGTCATTATTCTTCCCCTCTTCCAGAAAAGTGCTAAACCCCAAGAAGTGAGTCTTTCTTCAGCTTGGATTCCAAAATCAGAAAACTCAGGGGTCAGAGTTTTAGCATCTCACCCACAACTGTTGAGAAGTAATGTGAGAATAAGGAAATATTTGTTCTTATAAGAGTCTGAGATTTTTCTTTAACTGCATAAAAAGCCAACTAATAAACTTAACATACAAAGCACTGGTTATACTGACTACCATATCGCTTAGCTTTGGATATGATAAATAACAAGGCATAAAGAGAATGATGTGTATTTTGAAAGAAGAAGATCTGCATTCCAAACAAAGTTTTACTCTATACTACCTAATGTACTGTAATAATACCTCCTAAAGAGAGCAGATACCCACTGAAGGGTCTTAGACAGGACAGTGGCACAGACTATGCTGTAGGAAGGTTAATATAGTGTGCAGGAAGCTTCTTCTGAGAATGGTTAAATAGTAAATATTTTAGGTGTTGCAGGACATACGGTTTCTGGTGCAATTACTAAACTCCAGTGCAGTAGGATGGGGAAAAGCCACAGACAATATGGAAATAAGTAAGTGTGGCTAGGTTCCAATACTGTTTATTTTCAGAAACAGGAGATGGGCAGGATCTGACCCCTGGGTCAGAGTTTGCTGACGACTGCTCTGGGAGAACGGTTCCATTCTTACCCTTTGACAAGCAATTCCCCACATGAAAGCCAGGGTGAGCAATTTAAAATACAGAACAGATCATGTCATCACCCTGATTAATCATCTCCAGTATCTTTCCAACATACTCAGGATAAAATCAACACTTTGTACCATAACATCTTCTATGACTTTGTAGCCATGACTCTAAGCTGCTGGCCCCTGATTAATTTTACTAAACCATCTCAATGTCACTCCCTGCAATAAATGACTCATATGCCACTTCTCATCCTTTGGGTCTCTTGCTCGAGCTGCCATTGCAGACACCAGCTCTCAGTGGGCCCTAACTGAATTCACACAGGGGCAGCTTGACAGCCAATCCCTTCATGCCTCCCCACAAGTGTGAGCGTGAGGCCACCTCTTGCCTCAGGACCTCTCTATCAATTCTGAAGTGTGAGAAAGCTAGACATCCTCTTGGTACCAAAGCACATCCACCCCAGACATGCAGGACAGTCTGCATACCCCAAATTAATTGGGAAGGGCTGCTGGTGGGTCACTCTTCCCCCGTTCACTCCTTGAGTTCATTTGTCATGTAATTTCTCAGAGGATGGGTCCTCCAGGTCAACCAAACAGTTGCTCTTAGCAGTCATCTTTGATAATGCATCCCTCACTGGCTCTCTGGACTTCTATGCTCTATTCCCCTTGTGTTGACTTCTGTTTCCTAGGCTGTCACTTTCCAGTAGATGCATGCACAGAGCCTTTGACTCAGGGCCTGACATTTCAGAACAAGGCAGTCCATCTCATGCCTGTGTTCCTAACCACATGGTCCCTTTATTTGTAACTGGAATTTGTAAGCTTGCTCCTGTCCTAGGGCACTTTCCCATCTGTTCTCTCGGCTCCCAGATCAGTGCAAGAGTGGCTCTTTCATGTCATTCAGATTTCTCCTCAAATATTATCACCTCATAAAAGCTTCCTCTCACAGTGCTAAATCTAAACAAATGCCCTACTGCTCTCCGCCACGCGTTTGGGTTTTGTTAGTTTCATAGGATGTATAGCTATGAAAACTTCTCATGGCCGCATCTGATGGCTGTCCCCACTGCTTCTGGGCAACTCCCAGGAGTAGACCAGTAGCTCCTTAAGAAAGGAACCCTTTCGCTCCAGGCTTACCACTGCCTGGGCACAGCTGAAACACTGCCTGGTGCCTAAAAGGAATGCAGTACATATTGTTTAATGAGTAAGTATAAATCCAGACCACAGGGAAGGACTAGGATGGGAAATCCCTCTTCACTGGACATTGTGAGGATCATAGTCAAAGGAAGAATGTAAAACAGGTAGAAAATGAGGTTCATCTTCGGAAAGCAGATCCTCTGTCTCTGAGACTGGCCCTCGTGCAGCAAGGCGCACACCAAGTCTCCCATGATGTCCAGAGAATATTTGGAACCCTAAGTGATAGAAAAAATTCTCAAAATAACGGCTTTAAAGGAATCTGAGTCACTGATCAGGGTATCTAACCAGCAATCTTCACAATCGAAGGCTAGCCTAACTGTGTTAACTCTTTGGGGCTGGAATGAATAAAGGAACACAGGAGGCAGGAGAAGCCGCTTAAAATGCCATGTACTACTGCTCCCTGCCTCAGTTAGATAGATCTGCTTCACACCCGGGAACATTCGATAAGTGACTGTGAAACAAACCCAAGTGTTTGTTCTCCTTCAGGGAATCACTGCAAAAATTCAATATGTTAGTAAAAACTCAGCGTGGTGTCAGATGGGCACTAGACGTATCGGGGAGCACTTCATAAATTATATAAATGCCTACCCACTGTGCCATACATCTGAAGCTAATATAACATTGAATGTCAACTATAATTTAAAAATAGACAGTCAGTCACGGGATGTGGAGGACAGCATAGGGAATACAGTCAATGGTACTATAATACCCATGTAAGGTGTCAGATGGGTAGTAGACTTGTCGGGGTGATCACTTTGTGAGGTTTATAAATGTCTACTCATTGTTATTTGGTACACCTGAAACTAATAAAAAGAAACCTTATTACAAAGTGCATTTTCCTCTTAGATTGATGAGAGCTGAGTTATAGGCATGTGCCAGCCATTACTTTGAGAAGCTTCAGTAAAATGAGGGAGATTAGCTGCAATCCAGAATAGCATAAGGAAACTTCCACCCAAATCTGCTGCAGGGCGCAACGTTATCCAAGGCCTAGAGTGAGACAAAGTGCAGATCACCTACAACGTCCGAATCTAACATCGAAATCTTTAAATGTCGTCTCATTTTAAAATAGTTAATATTCTAACACTGGAGAATTGTCACAGAAAGTCTGTCCCAGTAGCAATGAGAGTATCCTTTTATTTTCCTTGCTTCCTTATTTCCATCAAATCATATTCCCATGATCATATAATTGGCTCCAAGTCTAACACTGTGTCTGGTATACAGTAGTCACTCTATAAATATGTAGAAAATCAGAAATCTCTTATCCAGTCTTGGATTCTATGCATCACTGCTACCAAGAGACAGCTTGGGGATTGGCATTATGCCATCTTTGTGTATCAAAATGCTCACTGAACTCCTTTCCAAAGACACACCAATGATTGCCTATAGCAAAGCACAAGCATACGATTATCTGTGCACCGGAAGATAAGCTTCTTAACTGGAGCTGTTACTACGAATTTTAAATGCCCTGGGATAGTGAGAAGTTCTCTTTATTGCATACCAAGACTTAATTCCATCTGTTCCCAAAGACAATAGCAACCTGACCTAAATTAAAACCCAGTCTTGTTAGAGCAGCCAAATATAAGACATGGATTCAATGGAGAAACCCTGGAAACCCTCCTTACTTAGAACAGACATTTTTTTCTTCCTCTCTCTCCCTATGTCTTCTGACATCACTTAAATAGAAAGCAGTAAAAGGTCTTTAAAGTGTAGCAGGGAATATCATCTATAATGAGAAGACTGTTCAGGTCCTAACAAGAGGGGAGAGGTGGTTTTTCAGCAGAGCGTTTCCACTGAGGACAGGAAAAAGTCTTAGAAGAACTGAACTGAAGGAAAGTCCATCCATTCCTGATATGTGGCCTCAATCTGAGTATAAAAATTCAAAAGAAATACAGAGAAAGAGGAATGAATCATTCATAAAGCCCTTAAAAAATGCAACCCACTCCACCAGAGATGGGAAAAAAAAGTTATCTGAAAGTAAAGCTCTTGAAGGAAACTTGACTCAACTATAACCTGGCTCAGCATGTGCTAAAAGCCAGAGCCTAAAACGGTCTCACATTAGAAATGAAGCATGCCTGCAAATGTGGGACTCCTCCCTGGATGTCATCCCTCCACTTAGAAACTCATATCTGCCCTTGAAGCAGAGGCCTCACCTTAGTCACTGCCTTGAGCTCCTGTCCCAAGCTAAATACTTGTTAAAACTAGCCCCCAGCCAGTTAAGGAACATTAATTAAAATTCTGTGTCACTGTGGACATCTGGTGGGTGATTCCAGTCATTGAGATCAATAAAGAAGTTTAATCAATTCCTAAATAATAAATCAACTTTTGGTGTCCTTTGTAATCTCACTGTAACACGTTGCAATTCAAGGCCATTACACTACATTTATCTTTAATGAATAATAAATGGTGCATTAGTATTGACTGAACAAGGGATTAAATATTCCATCAGTAGCAGAACACAGAAGTATTTTTAATTATTAATAAACCACAAGTTTTGCTTGTCGGATACAATCATCTTTTGGTAAGAACAACTTATTTCCATTTTTATTATCATAGACAAGTGCAATCAAATGTCGCTTCAAACCACTCTGGTCATCACACAAGACTGACAATGTCTCGCCTTGCTTCTTACTGACTAGAAAGGGAAACAGGTTTGGCAAAAGAACAAAAAATATGAAAAAGGTGTTCAGTTCATGTAAAACACCAAAAGTGGGTTGGAAACAAAATTAGGTTCTCAAATTTTCCTATACTGATTTCAAAGGACAGCTGTAAAAAGGTACTTAGAAAATGTTATGAGACAAATACATAAAATTGCCAAGACTTTAAAGAATAGAATTATACTATGCATAGAAGAGTTTATCCTTGGGGCAGGGGGAGGGAGGGAGAAGTTGAAACTATATATGAAATAGAATAGACTGGTAAGCTTTTAAATGAATGTAAGAGGAAAGAAAATATGAAAATGAAATATTAGAAAACTATGATAGAAGTAATCAAACCAAATAGAACATTGAAAAAAAAAAATCACTTATTAAGGTGAATGCCACAGAGTTCAGATATAATAATGGGGCAGGCAGTTAAGGAGATACTTATTTGACACATATTTATTAAGTTTCATTTGATTTTTTCAGGACCACAGAAATATAAGGCCCTATCCATGTTAAGAATTTTATGATCTATAACAATGAAGAAGATATAGACTCTGCCCTCAAAAGTTTTTTATCACATTTTGGAAAGAAAAAAAAAAAAGATGCAAGTATCATCTACATTATGAAATATTGTTTTTAAGTGAAATTAGCATGTTAAATTCATATTTGTGTCTCTGGCATCTAACACAATGCTTGGCACACAGTAAGGAAAACAGTTCATTCAAGAAGAATTTACTGAGTATTTATTATACATTTCATCAAAATACTGGACAAGCAAAGATAAAACATCATCCTTGTTCAACTCACTGTCAAACAGAGGAATGATATAGTAAACATTTGTTGAATTAAATTTTAAAATTTTAGCAAACATTTGTTGTATTAAATTTAAAAATGTATGGTCAGTGCCTATAAAGAAATCTCAGTCGGAAGAATTCTAAAATAGAAAACATTACAAGAGTCATGGGAGATTGTAGGGAAGCAGTATATTGGCTGTATTAACTGCCCTTCATCCATTAATCACCATGTGGTTTGGCTCCAAGTAACATAAAACCTGACTAAGAGGGCCAAAAAATACTGGTTTCTTCTTCTCACCTAACAAAACGTTTGCAGATGGACAATTTCTTGGGAAGGTTTATTGGCTCCACAAAGTGGGGGCCTCCAGTGTCATACCTACAATTGGCTGGCCTTTCCCTCGTGATTACAGAATATTTGCAGCAGCTGCATCTGAGCATTTCATCCTCACACCGTATCCAAAGGCAGGAAGCACGGGATGCTTCAAATTATAGTCACTTCCTTCTCACCTTCTCTGTGCAAACATCTTTCCCTAGGGACCCCATGCTCCCTATGATGGCAATGTACTTATCCTTAGACAAATAATCTAGCCCAGTTCTTCTGAGAAAAACATCAGGTTACTGCTTTCAGGAGGACAGAAGGGAGACTTTATGTGGGATGTGAAACAATTTGTGCCTGCTGCAAAGCCTTAGTAGAGGGAAAAGGAGCTGAGGACTGAAACAAATGAGGTTGTACACGTTTGATAAACAACTAGACAACAGCGGGTATGACAAGGGTGGTGCAGCCTGCCACAGGGAAGTGGTCCATACCTGATGGTATCTGCAATGCACCAATGTGAAGGGTATTTCCAGTTCCATTCAGATGAAGAGAAAAGAACTGGACAGGGAAACATTAGAGCAGATCAGCTAACCAATATTTATTGAGCATGTATTTTCCACAAATAGTTTTGCTAGAAATTGGGTATCATTCAGAAATTTGTCTTCCTCTCATTTTTTGGCTCCTCTGTTGCTCCTGATTTCCTGAAATCAATTCACTGTATGTAAGAAAGGTATATCTAAATTTGAGACAATGTTATTAAAAGTGGTGTAAATGTAGTCCGATTAAAAAAAGAAGAAGAAGAAAGAAAAAGAAAATGAGAAGACAGGTTTCTAAATTGTCCATAGCATAATCACACCTCCCCAGTCAGACACACTGCTTGCTTCATCTGAGGCAGCCAAGGGGCTATGACCACCAACAGACTCTGCTGTTTACCCCAGTGTGCCTTACACATATTATTATTTACGATGCTCTGTGATGGGAAAACAAAATGTTGGATAACCCTGCCATAAATGACACTCTGAAATGGGTCCCTAGAAACTTCTGAATGGGTTATTACAAGCAATTCCTTAATTTGCATGCAGCTGGAAGATAAAAGAATGATCAGTAAAGCTCAACACACATTCCCTGGGATACAAACTTCCAAATAAATGGTGTTTCCCTTCTGTTTTAACATTTAAATAAGAATACCAAAGTTACATTCTCTAATAAGGTAATAGAAGTCAAGATGAGACGCTGCTCTCTAAATCCTAACAAAACACATTAAGATAAACTAACTAAACCAAATCAAAAAGTTTGTTCAATCAACACACTCCCCCTCTTTTTTTGAGTCCCTAAGTTATGCTGGTCCCTGTCCTAAGACTCTGAGAACACAAATCACGCTGCCTCTCAATGTGCGCAGGCCTCTTCTGGGGAACAGAGAAATTTCACATTGTCATCTCCGCCAGCATTTGAGTGGAGTCATAAGGGAGTACTAAGATTCCCTCAGGTGGAGCTGGGCGGACAGTTTGGTTCACACTACTCACACAGTCGTGGTGTATGCCTTCCGCAGGAACGATGCTTACCAGACCCTGTTGGATCCTAGAGGCTGCAAGGCTAAGAACTAAGTGACAAGGTCTGGCCAGTAGTAGAAGCTGGGGGAAAAGAACTGCTGCCTAGTTAGAGGTTTGAATGGGCTTTAGTTCCTTGAGTAACTCCCTAGAATAGCATTAGGAAACTGGGCACTATGCCACTAAGGGAGGCTCTCGGGGGCTTGCAGATGCACCCCATTGAGTGCTCCTCAGTAGCCATCTCGGTGACCCCTGAGGTGGTCTGCCTAAAAAGGGTCTACTAAATTGGGATGGCAGAAACCAACTGTGCGTATCTCTCTGGCTCCCTCTGAGAGTTAGGTTAGCAGAGGCATGTAAGGGGGCGTACCACTGGCAGTAAGATGACACCATGGTGGATCTAGGAACAGAAGAGAAGCAGAGATGGAGGAAGCAGCTTAGTTTATAAAAATGTATTTTCATTTTACCAAGAGCTGAACTGAATCTATCCAATTAACCTCCTTTTCATAAAATGGCTAAAATAGCCTGCTGATTTTTCTAAGGTAAAGAGACAACTTTTAACTCATAGAGGAGATCCATGCTACCGAGGTAAGAAAGGATAAAGCATGCAGCTCAGCCTAAGCAGTCAGTAGGAAGGCAGTATTTCTGGTAGGCATGTGTCACACATGTGCACGTGCACACACACACGCATGCACACACACACATTCCCAGCAGAACTTTGAAGGTTAGATTCAGTTCTGAATTTAATCAACCAAACATAAAAAATCATTGGAAGCAAAGAGACTACAAAGGCAGGTGAGACACAGATGAAGCAGAATCTTAGGAAAGCGCTCCTAGTTCCCTAAGTTCCAGAAGGAGACAGCAGCTGCCAGTGACACTGCCCAGGACAGGCAAGATCTCACCCCTCCTGGATTATTTAATGCTTACTGTGGCCCTGTCCTGGTATACCTAGGGATGATATCACTGTTCTGAAATCTCAGTCAGAAGAACTCACCCTTCTTAGCTGTGTATGGATGTTTCCCAATCTACATGTACTTCCATTTCCTCATCCATGAAATAAGGGAAATTTCATTTTTCACCTAATAACAACTTCTAAAATGTAAATGAATACACACAAATACTTGCAATAATGCTGGGATGTAATAAGTATGTGACTAATAATTTATAATTACCCTCCCCCAAATTTATGAATTTCCATCTAAGAAAAGATTTACTAATGTTGGGCTCTCTTGGTGTGTAAAGCAAAAATATCACGTTGGTATAAAGCCATATCCTCATCTGGTGGGACACACAGAACCCAACCCCTGGGATGACTGAAGCCCATTCCTGCCACCACCCTCATGTCCCTTCTGAAAGTCGGCTTCCCCACAAGACTGTGTGATCGCCCCACGAAGAGTGGTCTGTGGCATCCTGTCTGTCCCCACGGTACAACCAGGGCAAATGTGTGTAATTCCCCGGCTCTTTTACCCTTCTTTCTTTAAATTAAAATCTTTTCCACAAAACTGTAAATTCTTAAAGACTACAAACTGGGTTCAAATCTGTATCTCCAATGCCTGAAGCATAACAGGCACAGCCTTGATGGTTGGGTGGTTTGTTGAAGTGCAGAAAGAAGGAATCAGAATAACAAAAAGAACGAGGACAAGGTGGGAAAAGAAGAAGGCAGTAGGATCTTCTGCAGTCAGACAAATGAATTTAATCTCAATTTCAAAACTTTCTTGTTGTGTGATTTGGGGCAAGTTACTTAATCTGGAGAGCCTCAGCTTCCCCGTCTGTCAAATGGGGATTATAACAGGATCTACTTTATTAGGACTGGTGAGAATAAAAGGTGAAATCCCTTTTAAAGTACCTGGAATAAGATGAATGCTTAATAAATATCAGCCATTCTTTTTATTGTTCTTGTTCTTATCATTGTATTACTGGGTTGATAGCAGTCTATTAAGGAACATCAAAATGTTTTAAAATATTGTGTGATACAATTGAGAAAATTTACAATTCTAAAAAAAAATACTCCCACAAATTCACACAAGAACTACAACACATTTGAAGGCATTCTGAAAAAAATATATGTTTACACAAGAGGTATTATAATTACTTATTCCAGCTTGTTGACCTTTATATCAGTTAGAATTTATTCAAGAAAAGCAAAACCACACTGAGCATTTCAAGAGATAGGATTTAATCCAGGCAGTTTCTCGTGTTCATGTTGGAGGGCTGAACAGCAAAAGCAAGCCCTAAATTGGACCCGAGATAGTGACGACAGGAAGCAGCTAATATCCCCTTAAGCTGAGGGGATACAGGGCAGTAGCTGGAGTTATGAAAACATGGAGAAGGCAATTAAAAACAAAGAAACGGAAGATGAAACTGGAGGCTGGAAACCACAGGGCAGCTGAGGTCCAGGGTGTTTCTTGGGTGCTGGGAAATGTGGACAGGAATAAAAGCACCAGCCCCCCTTTTACCTTCCAGTGTCCTGGGCCCCCCACAAGACAGCTGTCAAAGAAATGGCCAGCACCCCAGAGGTCTGGAGCCAAAAGACGATGGTTTTAAAAACAAACCCAACCTTACACACGCTCTTCTCCTTCCTTTTTTTTAAGGAGACAGCTTACCTTCACTTTGCTCTCTGTTGCTCAGTTTAACCATGACTTCTCCCTCCTTAAACTTGCTGTTATTTTACCATACTGTCACTCATAAGCATCCTGCAAGGAAGGTTTTCTCTCTAGTATCTGGAGCAAGAACACACAACGCAAAACGTTGCTCCTAAAACTTAATGTACAAACAAACCACCTGGAGGTCCTGTTAACGTGCAGATTCAGGTTCCGTCCACCTGAGGCTGGATCTGAGAAGCTGCATCTCTAACACACATCCCGCTGCACTGAGGCAGCTGGCCCAGGGACTGCACTCTGGGTGCCTTGTCCGTTAAAGAAGGATCCACAAATCACTCTCACATGGTCTGAAAATATGAACCATGTGTCCCCCGTAACAAACCACAATTCATTTCACTTACACAGCCCCTAACTTTTCATTAAAATAATTCTCTATAATTATTAGACCGTTGTATATATTTATTGTAAGTATAATTGAATATACCAGGATGGGCAGAGCATGCTCTTCACATATTAGAGCTTATGCTAACATATGTGAGCCCATGATATTATACATATAATATGCGTATATGTCATATTATGATATTATGTATATGCAAGTCATAAGGTCTTCTTTCATAGATAAGTAAGATTTACTTTAAAGTTTGTTGTCGAGTAAGCACAAGATTTATGGAGGCCGTCATCTCTTCTCCTAATATTTCCCTCTGGTTTTGATTCTCAGATTTGACCTTTGCTTAGAGAGCAGAAAGGCATGGCATTAAAATGCCGTTATGGTCTCAAAAGTGCCACTCTCCTATCCATTCAGAAGTGCACTTTAGTGCTACAATTGCTGACTTTACCTACAAAAATACATTGTGCTCTTGCTGGCACTGCAAATTCTAAAGAGC
Organism: Lyroderma lyra; assembly: GCA_004026885.1. NCBI lineage: Eukaryota > Metazoa > Chordata > Mammalia > Chiroptera > Megadermatidae > Lyroderma > Lyroderma lyra. The sequence goes on from PVJL010005107.1 coordinate 106,709, forward strand.
AAGGGCCGGTTACACCGAATTCCTTTTTGCATCAAAACTGTCAGCACAGTACTGATGGCTGGGTTCCTGCAACTCGGCTGAGGGTACCCTATTGACCAGCTTCCGCTGGGAAGGAGGGAGCCTGCGGCTCAGGAAGACTCATGTTTGGATTGCAAACTCAGCTTCTTAACGGTGGGTAGATGCTTCAGCTTAGATGTAGACAGAGCCAATGTCATCGCTTTTATGTGGACTTTTTTAAAAGCCAGAAACTGCACTTAAAAGCACATTTTAAGAAGCCATCGGTTACGATCTTTGTTTGTCACAGTTTAGTGTAAATAAATTAGGACATCCTTTTTATGTGCCATTAATTTAACTGTTACCACTATAAGATGAGGTAATTGATTCATACTCTATCTTGAGGTTCAGAATGATACAAAAATGTTATCAAAGTGTGATGATGTACTTTGTATAGCTTTACATAATAAACAGGACTAAGCATCGATTTCAGCACAGCAGGTTGACCAATATTCAATCCTTCTAAGATTAATCAATGTGAAGGCTGTCAAAATAATGCCAGAACACCTTGCTGACCTTGATTTTCACTTTCAGATTTATATTTTCCAAATAAAACAAAGTTAGAAATCAAAGTTATTTCTTCTAGTTCTGCTACTCCATGCTCCCTGGCAGGCGGTACTTTATTTCAGAGAAGAGGCCATGCCCCAGTCTCCCAATTTTAACCTAGAACCACTCCACCACACACACACATCGTATATTAAACATATCATCTATTTATTCCAACATGCTTTCAAAATTCTTTCTAAAATTTTATTGACTTCTGTTTTACCTCTATTTGCAATGTCCTTCGCTACTAGACATGTTTTCCTTATGTTTATTTTTTTTTATTTTTTGACATAATTTTAGAATTGCATGCAATTGTATGAAATAATACAGAAAGGTCCCATTGTACCCTTTACCAACTTCTCCCGGTGGTAACATCTTGCAAAACTATGTAGTACAATGTAATGGGGAGCTGACATGGATACAGTCAAGGCATAGAACACTTCCCTCACCGTAAGGATCCTTCATGTTGCCTTTTATAGCTGCAATCACGTTGCTTTCCTTTCTTGTTAAAAGGCAACCACTCATCTGCTTTCTATTTCTATAATTTGCCACTTCATGGAATGATACAGTTTGTAACCTCTTGGGATTGGCCTTTTTCACTCAAAATAATATGGAGACTCACACAAGTTGGTGCAGGTATCAATCGTTTGTTCCTGTATATTGTTATTGTTATATTGCTAAGTAATACCCCTGGTGTGTTATCACCACAGGTCATGGAAAGACTTCTGAGTTGTGTCCAGTTTGTAGCTATTATAAACAAAGCTGCTACTAACATTTATGCGTAGCTTTTTTATATGTGCATATAAGTTTTTCTTTTTCTGGAATATAGGCCCATGAGCATAATTTCTGGATCATATGGCAGATGTATGTTTAGTTTCTAAAGAAACTGCTCTACTGCTTTGCAAAATGTCTCTGCTAGGGACTGAATCATGTCTCTTCAAAATTCATATGTTGAAGTACTAACCTCCAAAGTGACTACAGTTGGAGACAGGACCTGCAAGGAGGTGACAAAAAATAAATGAGGTCATAAGGGTGAGGCCCTAATCCTATAGGGCTGGCAGCCTTATACAAAGAGGACGAGACCCCAGACAATGAGATAGTGGCTGTCTGCAAACCAAGAAGAGAGCACGCACCAGAAACCAATGTGGCCAGTACCTGGATCTGGACTCCCCAGCCTCCAGGATTACGACAAACACATTTCTGTTGTTGAAGCCACCCAGTCTGTTGTACGTATTCTGTTACAGAAGCCCATGCTGACTGATCGGGTGCCTGTACCATTTTACATTCTTATCAGCAAAGTATATGTTTCCAGCTTCTTTCCATCCTCACTAGCATTTGGTGACGTCGGTATTTTTCATTTTAGCTGTTAGGGAAATGTTTGATTTACGTTTCCCTAACAGCTAAGCGTGTTGAGCTCATTATCATGTGATTTGTGCCATTTTTATACCGTCTGGTAAATTGATAAAATGTTTATCTGTGTTGTTTGCACATTTTCTGATTGGACTGTGTGAATGATTCAATCTTGAGTTTTTAGAGTTCTTAATACATTCTATATACTAACTTTGTGTTAGATGATGCTGTCTATGAATATTTTTTCTGAAGCTAGTTTGTCTTTTCATCTCTCACAGGAACATTTCAAAATGCAAAGACATTTACTTCATCGCTCCATCTTTCCAGGATGAAAAGTCTCTATTATTTTTTGTTTTTTGTTTTTATTTTTTGTCTTTTAAGACTTGAACAGCAGAACCCTTCCTTTGTATATCTTCCCAACTACTCCATTTCCCTTGGTGGTGATACTTCCTTCTCTGTAGGTTCCTAGGCATTTTTATTGTAAGTTATTTTCCTCTCATGAATCTCTCCATGAACTAGACATATTAGACAATGAAACTCCTCAGGGTTTATGCTTTGCCTTATTCTTTTCTATATTCTATTTTTAGCACAATAATTAGAACGTAACAGCCAATGTTTATTAAATTAATGAAAAGGTGAGTGCAGCATAGCCTCAGTTTTTTTTAAAGATACAGTAAACTTCTTCCAGAGTGCTCCCATGAAATCTCTAAACTAAGTAAGGACCCTACAGTATACTCTCACACTATCTCTTATGTCCCTGTAACATTCCATCACATCATCACTATTGTATTTGCATCCCCTACTATACAGCAAGGACCATATATTTGACTTGAGTTTTTGATGGAGACTCTTGGCCATGGATTATAAGTTGTAAGAAGTCAGGGACAATATTGGCATTGGCTCATGGCTCACATGTGTTCTAGAACTTGGCACAGACCTCAAGTACATAGTAGATGTGCAAAAAGTATTTGTTTTATAAGTGAATAACATTTTTAAAAAAAAATGATTGAAAAGACAATAGGAACTAAACATATTATAAATGACTCCATGTATCTGTTGCACATTACAGGAAAAGTCTATCCAATTTGCCTTCCCAAAAATATTGAAGTTGTATTTTTTCATCTCAAATTTTATGAATTACAAATTTTTCTAATTATGTTAACATTAGTTTTGCTGCATAAACTCTTTTTTTCCTGAACCATTTCAGAAAATGAATGATGAACTTGTTTGTAAGGTACCTACATAGGTTTTTTGCAAATGCCTTAAAGAACTTTATTGTGTACCTGTAATAGTTTATGAGACAGCAAGGAATGGAAAGGGAGATAACTTTTTCATGTGATAAGTGCTAGTAAACTACACATGAAGGGCCCTACTGGAGACCAATCTGGATGTATGGCTTTATTTACTAGTCTCATAAATGTCCAAAGCTATTGTTGTTCTCTTAGTAACTCAATAACACTTCATAAATGATTTCTTAGTACTTTATTTCCAACTCTAAAATTCATAGCTAAAGCTCCAAAACTCACGTCAGTAAAAAATCTTCTAGAAGAGTTATTTTAAGGGTTGTATGATTCCCACATGGACAATCACTCATCTTGCATAGTTATAATAAATTACTTCACCTCTCTTTTGTGTGCCACTTTGTTAAGTTTTGCTGAAAGTGAAGCAAACATACGGAGTTGTAAGGCAAGAATATTTCTTCTTTACCCATGGCCCAACAAGAGACAGTGTATGACAAAATATTACAGAAGAAGAGGAACATGATTACTCCAAAATCACAATGTCACAAAAATGGAGACATTTTCTGTTCTCCTAACATAATCCATTGACAGTCTGGCCATTCTGAAATAACCAGCCCTGCAAGAAAATACTCTGGAAGGTCACCATCCACACCACGTTTTCTCAGTCATTATTTTAGATCTAATGCTTGGACCAAAAAAAACTTTTATTGCCTATGGCATAGTTACTGCCGAAAAGGAAGCATTGAGGCCTCCAAATTAAACCTGGCAATAACCAAATCTGAGATCCACCTACATAAAAATCTATGTAATAATTAACCCTTACCATGGGAAAGAACTCATTCTGAAAATAAAAACCAGGAACAGAAGGATCTAACAATGTCCATTCAATGAGCTTCTTTTTTATTGAACTTGTTAATAAGCACCCTCTTTTTTTCAGCAACTGAGCATTCTAGTCAAAGAAGAATAAAAAGAACAGGATCCTCCCTTTCACACAGAAGGACCAGTTCATTGTGATTATCTGAGTTTAAACACTGGTGGAAGACCCTTCTGTGGAGGTGTACGTGACTTAGCATTCAATTGTAGAACCAAAACCCAACCTTGAAGGTTCAGTTATGTCTAATTTATGCAAATTTCCTATTTCAGAGAGATGCCCAACTACAAGATCACAGGGTTCCTTAGGTAAGGCTCTCAGAAGACTCTGTCAAAGTGCAACCACTGTATCAAAATATAGACACTTATTTTGCCTAAGTTCTTAAGAAATACAGGAAATTCAGCTGAGCTTTCTGCCCAGAATTCATTTCTCAGCTTTTTCTCACTAAACTGTGGTCCTAATTAGAGTCCAGCTAAATGTGACTGGCATGCACTTAAGTCCTAGAAACATGGATTTGTGCTTCTAAAATACATAGTATATTGATTTCCAGTAAAAATGGGGGAGTAGGTAAATGCTGTGCTCACCTCTTCTCGCGTCCACATCAAAATTACTACTAAACTACAGGATAACCATCACTGAGAATGGCCTTAAGTCTAGCTGAACCAAAGCCCTTCAACTAAGGACATAAAGAAGAAGCCACCTTGACACTGAAAGGGGGAACAGAGACACAGAACAAGCTTATCTCACACCCACAGGTGATCATTAAAAATCAGGAGTGATATGTCCCAGAGAAGCAAGAGGTCCCAGCCCCACACAAAGCTCCCCTGCCCAGGGTTCCAGTGCTGGGAAGAGAAGTCCCCATAACTTCTGGCTGTGAAAACCAGCAGAATTGTGGTTGAGTGAGACTATAGGGTGGCTATGGTCTTCAATGTTCCTCTGAAGGGGCCCGTGCACAGACTTACTTGTTGGCAAACTCACTCACGCTGAGCTCCAGTGCTGAGGCAGCAGCTTGAAAAGTTCCAGAAACACACGAGGAGAAATGAAGTTGTCTGGCTTTGGGGTGAGGGCCGGAGAGGCAGCTTCCACCCAGACAGAACAGAGGAGGTGGGAGAAGCCATTGTTTCTTCGCTGAGCCCTTCTTCGCCCTGCATGCAAACACAGGTGATCACTGTATCTGAGTACATCAACCTGGCTAATTAAGACCCTTTGTTTGCCCTGCCCTTGGTGATTCTTGAAGACCCCAACCTACCCAACTTTTGGGCATACCCAAGCCACTTCTGGTGGCTTTCCATATAAACAGCCTGAAAAATCTTTCAAAGGTTCACAAAAACCCCAAAAAGCAGCATTTGTCTCATACCTCGTGCTGAGCAGCCCTAAGTCCTGTATTAGCCACAGCTGGTCTCAGTTCATGGCTGGGCCTCTTGAGGCACCTCCAAGCCCAGCGCAGGTGGCAGCCATCTGTGGATTGTTTTGTGGCCCATACCATGTGACCCTGGGCAGAGCACAGGCTGTGGCTGAACATGGCCTGAGGCAAGACCCCTCCCAGAAGGGCCTGAGATCCTACACGTCAAGAGGCCAGCTTCAGATCAAGTGGGAGCATCACCCAGCCCCCTCCAAGGATGTCACACCCAAAGGGCAGACTGGGCAGGCACCAGAGCCCTGCAAAAGCAAATTCTGTTTGGTATGGTCAGCCTCGGCACCACAGCTCCTACTGTAGTCATGGCCATTCCTCACAACAAGTCAGCCTGAGGATGAATCCCTTCTTTTGACATGCAAAAAGCAAGCAAGGCTCAAATACAACAGGAGGGCACACACTACCCACACAAAAAACACCTGGAGCACTCAGTTTTGGGGACCTTTGGACCCCATAGGACACCTACTACGTAAGGCCACTCTATTAAGACCAGGAGGTATAGCAGCCCTACTTAATACATAGAAACAAACACAGGGAGGCAGACAAATGGGGAGATAAAGAAACAGGCTCCAAATAAAAGGACAAAAAAAGAGCTCCAGAAAAAAAAAAAAAAAAAAAAATGGAGACAAGATCTACCAGACAGAGAGTTCAAAATGCTGGTTATAAGGAAGACCAGTGATCTCGGGGAGAACTTCAACAAAGAGACAGGCAACATAAAAATGGAGATAGAAAACATTTAAAAAGGCAGTCACAAATAAAAAACAATAACTGAATTGAGGAATACAATAGAGGGAATCAATTGGAGATTAAAGGAAGCAGAGGATCAAATCTGTGATTTGTAAGATAAGGTAACAGAAAACACCTAATCAAAACAGCAAAAAAAAAAAAAAAAAAATGAGAATAGTTTGAGGGGCTTCTGGGACAACACCAATAGTACCAGCATTGGCATCATAGCAGTAGCAGAAAGAGAAGAGAGTGACCAAGAAATTGAAAACCTATTTGAAGAAATATGATGAAACCTATTTGAAGAAATATGATGAAAACTGGAAATAGACATACAAGCCCCAAAAGCACAGAGTCCCAAACAAGATAAACCCAAAAAGTCCCACACTAAGACACATTATAATTAAAATGTCAGAGGTTAAAGACAAAGAAAGAATCTTAAAAGTAGCAAGAGAAAAGCAGTTAGTTACCTACAAGGAAGCTCCCGTAAGACTGCTGGCTGATTTCTCAAGAGAAACTTTGCAGGCCAGAAGGGACTGGCAGGGAATATTCAAACTGATAAAAAGCAAGGACCTACAACCAAGATTACTCTAGCCAGGAAAATTATCATTTAGAATCAAAGAACAAATAAAGAGCTACTTAGATAAGAAAAAGCTAAAGGAGTTCATCATGACCAAACCAGTATTATGAGGAATCTTAGACTTATTTAAGCCAGTAATAAGATAAAAGATATGAATAATAAAATGCCAATAACTACATATCTATCAACAATTACTTTCAATGCAAATGGATTAAATGTTTCAATCAAAAGATACGGTACCTGAATGGTTAAGGAAACAAGACCCTTATATATGCTGCGTACAAGACTCACTTCAAATTGAAAGACATAGACTGAAAGTGAAGAGATGACTAAAGATACTTTATGAAAATGGAAATTAAAAAAAAAAAGGTAGAATAGAAATACTTATACCAAGCAAAATAGACTTTAAAACAAAGGCTATCACAAGAGACAAGGAAGGACCCAGTAATTAATTATACTTCTGGGTATTTATCCACAGAAATTCGAAATGCTACTTTGAAAGGACATGTCATTCATGTATTCATTGCAGAATTGTTTACAACAGCCAAGATGTGGAGGCAGCCTGGCTGTCCATTGAGGGATAAATGGATAAAGAGTAGGTGGTACATATATACAATAGAGTACAAGGAATGTCTAGAAAAATACCAACCACTGTCAATATGAGTATGGTTACACGGCCGGACGCTTTCTGGACAGCCTCGTATTGCTCAGCCATGGAAGGGCATGGGTTCTTGCCATATGTATTGGCATGGATGGACCCGGGGGGGAATTGTGCTGAGTGGAATATCAGATGGAGAAAGACAGATGCCATGTGATTTTGCTTATATGTGGAATCTAAAGAACAAAATGAACAAGCTAACTAGACAGAAACAAAATCACAGACACAGAGAACATTTTGATGGTTGCCAGATGAGAGGGGTGTTGGGGGAGTGGGTAAAAAAGGGGGACAGGATTAAGAAGTACAAATTGGTTATTACACAGCAGTCGTGGGGATGTAGGGTACAGCATAAGGAATATTGTCAATAATGCTATAGTAACTATGTATGGTGTCAGATGGGTACTAGGTTTATCAGGGTTATGGATGGGATGGGGTTTGGGGGACAGGGTGAAAAAGAAAAAAAGATTAAGAAATACAAATTGAAGATGAAATATTGCCATTTGCAACAAAATGGATGAACCTGGAGATCATCATGCTAAGTGAAATAAGCCAGACAGAAAAAACAAAGAACTGCATGATTTCACTCATATGCGGAATATAAAACTGAAAGCAAAGAAAAAAAGAACTGAACAAACAAATAACCCATGGACACAATCGATAGTTTAATGTTTATTTGGGGA
>PVJL010005108.1:0-23322 GCA_004026885.1 Lyroderma lyra
GCGGGGGGGCCGCCCTCCTCCCTTCTCTCTTACACCGCACACTCTGCTGGGTGACCTCATCCGCCCCTGTGGCTTCGATTACCATCTCCATCAGGATGACTGCCAAATTTCTACCCGCAACCCAAAACTCTGCTCCGAGCTCCATATACCAACTGCCTCGTCAACATTTCTCCTTGGGGTCGAATCAGATAGAATTACATTCTTCTATGAGTAACAGAGATCGAAAAGACAGTGTCCTAAACAAAAGAGTTTATTGCTTTACATTTAAAAATCTGGGAGTTCACAGCCCTGGGATGGATAGGGGCTACTGCTCAAGTGCCAGTCTCCTCGCAGGCCACTGTGCTGCTATCACTAGGGCGTGCGTGTCCCTCAACCTTATGGTCCAACGTGGTGGTTAGAATTCTAGTCATCTCATTCACATTCCAGGCAGCAGGATGGAGAAGAGTGGGATGAGGAACAAGAAACAATGGACAACCAATAACAGTGTTTAAAAGCTGGAAGACACCACATAACACTTCTGCTTACATCTGGTTAGCCAGAATTTAGTCACATGGCCACACCTAGCAGTGAGACAGGCTGGGAGGTCTATTTTCTATGCTGGGTGGCCATGTGCATGGCTAAAAGAAGGAGATTCTATTATTGGGAAAAAGTGAATAGATATTGGGGGAGGAGGCAGCCAACATTGTCTACATGGCAGCCTCACAATCTCTTCCAATTTGTCATGAATAATATGGAAGTATCATCTCCTCCCAACATTTCCTTTTCCCTTGGAGTCCTGGTTCTCCCACACCCTAGCAGTGGGGCAGTTCTGTGGGGCAGGGGCTGGCAAGGGGAGGTGTCACCCAAGCTAAGTGGTGAGCAGAGAGACTTGTGCGATGAAGCCAAACTCCCAGTGGTCTGGAGTGAGGATCAAAGACCCCAAACAGAAGGTGCCCAAGTGGAGCAAGTGGGGTTGGGGGTTGCTGAGCAAAGGGCCAGGGTGTCTGCTGAGGTTGAACATGAAGATAGGTCTGTACTTGAAAGCACCAGGGACAAACACACCCAGCCCCTCATGGAGCTGGCAGCTGAGCCTGTCGATTCCATTCCACCTTCTGCCCACTCCACCTTCCATGTCTTTGTCTGCACTGTTCCTTTCTGGAATGCTCCTTCTGCTCCACGTGGATAATGCTCTCAGCCATCCTTCAGGGCTCAGATCAGGGGTCATCTCCTCCAAGAAGGCTTCCCAGTGTCTCTGCTGGGAACTCTAATAACATCACCCTGGAAAAGAAGCTGCAAGTGGTGCAGCGCCAGTGCAGAGTTCTGGGGCATGGGGCCGATTCTGGTTCTTTGGTGTCTTTTGGGCCAAGGTATTGGGGAGGCTCAGCAGGAAGGTGGGACCCCAGGGCTTTCTTTTTATAAAGGAGGAGGTGCCAGCTGCCCTTGCAACAGTGTAGGGAGGACATCACCAAGGCTGAACCTTGAACACCTGGTCACAGGGTGGGTCTCCCATATCTCCATCTCCAGTGAGGAAAATGATGTCAATCTAGGCCATGAGCCACAGAGAGGAAGTCCAGTGGGGTGGGGGCAGGCCGAGTAATTCCTGGAAGGAAGCTCATACCTCAGGAATCTGGTAGAGGAATACTCTAGAAGCCTCTGTCCCAGGAAGGGAAAGGCAGGGTTGAATAGCGATTGGAACAAGTGTGAGGTGGGGGAAGGGGTTGCCTTTGGGTCCAGGTACTACCCTCCCTTCACAACACAAACAAGAGAACAGGCTCTGAGAAAGCCCACTGGGTCTGAATCAGGCGTGCCCTGTTCTGCCTAAGCCTCAGCTTTCTCCTCTGTAGAATGAGATGGAGAGTCCTCCTTTGACCCCAGGAGAAATAGCAGGGTAAGGTACCCAACTAGGTCCTAGGCCAAACGAAGGCCCTACTTCAGCTTTCAGTTTCACCTTTTTCCTAGTCCATAGTCTTAATTGTCTTCTTGATTAACTTTCTCTGGCTCCTAACCTTAAGCAATAGACTGTCCCTGGTTTGAATCATAAGCACGTCCCTACATCCTGCCATAGATAATTACTCGGAAATTTGTAACTCATGTCCCCAAACTTACTGATTACAATCACTGTGGGTCAGCATCCTTTCCAGGCCATTCTGGACCCTGGATAGGTGATAACACCTGAATAGCCTAATAGACCAGAAGTCAACAGGCCATGGGCTCAATGGAGATAAATGGACTTTGCATCATGCAGCCACCCTGAGACAGGGGCTTTGAGGCCTGCTTCTTGAGCCATTGCTTTTAAAACTATTACCTGAATTCATTTCTCCTCATCTAGGGGCCATCGGGACACAACTGATACCCCAGCCCATCCCGACTGAAGAGCTCAACACAGTCTCACAGGCGGATCTCGGGACCCCTGCCCCTTTTTTAGATCAGATAGGGTGAGAGCTCTAGATAAGGACAATGACCACCTTCAGCAGGAAGCAGATACAGAAGATGAGACTTCCAGTCCCTCAGCTTCCCATAGAGATTTAGGGGATCACGTCTCTCAGGAGGAAACTGAGGAAGGCAGACAGATTAGGGGGGATCTTGGGACCCCTCCCAAAGGACTCACCCTCCTGGAGCTGTCATCACCCTGCTATCACCTTTTCATTAGTAATCCCCGCCCCAGGCTAGGCAACCACAGGAGGAAGTTTCTGGCAAAAGTTAACTAATACGAGGAAGTCATAGAGCACAAAAAAAGCCCACTAGTTTAAACCAGTTCCTAAAGCCTCTGCAGTAAGAGTTACAGGGGCCTCCACTTCATCTAGACCTCGTTATACCATCATTATACTACAATACAAATGCCCAGAAGTTTATTAATATCATTATAACGGACCGAATTCTGGGAAGGAACATGTCCAGTTAGAAAAGGTGATGTAATGGACCCTCTGCCAATCAGAAATGCCAATCAAAAGAGCCCATGCCCAGAAAGGTGTAGCCCCTGTAAGAATAAAGAAAATATGAACTGCCAAGGCCTCATCAGATGGGGCCCTTGAACCACCCTCCTGCTCCGGCTGCTCTTATCTCTTTGGAGTGTACTTCTTACCTCTAATAAACTACTCTTTCACCACTTTATTTCCATGTCTCGCTCAATTCTTCATTCGGGACACCGAGGACCTGGACGTGGTGCCTAGAAGGGCCCATTTTCTGGTAACACCAGCACACCATGAGGTACAGTCAACAGGGTGTACTGGTGAAAGAAGCCTCTGCCCACCCTACCCGCCCTCCCGCGGTAGGCTGTGTGTGCTTGTGCGTGTGTGCGTGCGCGTGCATGTGCATGTGCATGTGTGTGTGCGTGCGTGTATGCGTGCGCGTGCATGTGCGTGTGTGTGTGCATGCGCGTGTGTGCATGTGTGTGTCCCAAGCTCTGGGGAGGAGCAAGCAGCCAGACTTAGGCAGCTGGGAGGGGAAACTAAGAAGTTCTCTCCACGGCCACTCAGCACACTTAGGCTGAGGTGAGGGAATGACATGTCCTAAAAACAAATGTCATCCTCTGCCTAAAACTGCCTGCTGGTCTACCATGTCAGGCCAGGTGGCAGGCACTGGGAAAGAGGAGCCCTGCTCCTGCCTTCCAAACCCAAAGAGTCTTCCTAAAAGCCCCAACTGGTGGTGACCAGGGCTGGTGGCTCACCAAGCCAACACAAAACCTACCAAAGAGCCAGTTTCTCAAGGGAAGGATATTGCCTCCAAGCAGGTCAGGGCTGGGGGCCCACCCAGGTGGAACAAAGGGTTAGAAGCACAGAAGGCAGATGTGAGGGTCAGGATATGTGACTGGAGGTTAAGGCTGGAAAGGGCAGCTTGAGACGTCAGCCAAGGGCAGCCCACACCTTGGATCTTCTCCTGTAGGTAATGGAGAGTACAGGAGTAGTGAAGCGACAGGACCAGATTTATACTTTTGAAAGTCTCCTCCGGTTGAGTGATAGAGATGGATTTGGAGGAGCAGAGCTGGGAGCAAGGGCAGCCACGAGAGAAAATTCTGAGCAAAGGCGAGAGGAGGGAAGCCTGGCCTGTAGAGAGGCTGCTCCTGGAGGACACACTCAGAGGCTGATCCTCGCTGGTGCTTCCCCCATTGGGGAGAAGCAGGAAGCAAGCGAGGTCAGTGGGTGGGCCCGCAATGGTGCTACAGGGGAGAGGAAGGCGGTGCAAGGACATGGAGAGGACAGTAAAGAGCAAGGGCTCTGCAGCACACTTGTCCATGCCCACCTGGGCCCAACCCTTCTGAAAGCAATGGAATCGAACCTCCTCCAACGTGGAACAGGAGTCACAGGGATTATGTGCCGTTTTTCTCTGTATCAGACCGAGAGCTGCCCAAGGGTGGGGCCTGTGACTCCGCTGTCAGACTGAGTTGAGGGGGTCTGAAATAGGGTCTGGGGAGAAGGCTACCAAGTAGGAGGGTACCCAGGGCTGGGGATCCCCACCCACGAGTCTTCACTCCTGCTCAGAGCCCACTTCCAGCCCCTCAGAGATGAGCTAATCTGTGGATCTGGGGTGGAGATGGAGAAAAATTGAAAATGAAAGGAAAAAAACAAGTAAAACAAGAGGTAGGTTGTGTCCAAAGGGCCAGACCCTTCCCCCCTTTCCCATGCAATCCCGTGCAGCCACACTTCAGCCCTCCCAGGCTTTGCTCTGCCTCTAGAATGAGAGGAAGGCCTGCCAGCCCTTATCGCACACCTGTCACACACGCACAGCCGGCCAAATACAAACGCACGCACACAGATGCAGTGCCACACATAAATAATGCACACAGTCAGAGACATCCCGAGACACTGTCACACACAGATATGCAGACATACCCTTGGAGCAGCCAGTGGAGGCTGGTGACTGGATACTAGCAACATCCAAAATGACCTGGGGCAGCAATGCCCCTCACCCCACAACCCCTGTCCTTTTTGTTGGGGGCCCTTTGGGACAACGGCCCTGACACTAGGGCGATAAGCTTAGGAGAGGTGACCCTTTAGCTGAGGAGCCTTTTTCAATGGGCAGAGGACACACAGAACTCCAGAGCAAGAAAATGGCCCCTGCAAAGGTTTGGGGGAACATCTACGATGCTCAAGGAACTGTAGGGGCCTTGTCTGGGGAGGAGGTTGGGGAGCAGGTAGGAGGCCAGCTCCCCCATCACAGAGAGACAGTCGGAGAAGCATTCTTTGGTTCCCATCCCACCAGTGCCCGGCCTGAGCCTCTGTGGGCACATTGGGCAGAGGGAAAGGGGCCCCACTCAGGCTCTCCCAGAACCAGGAGGTGAGGGGGCACCTGAAGTCAGCCGCCTTACAAGGGCCTAGCAGAAAGGGGTATCCACCCTGCAAACCCCCTGTTTGAAGTCCACATCCCTACACCCCTAAGAGGACCTGGGTTAGGACAAGGAGGTTGTGAACCCTCACAGGAGAGGGGCTGGCTGTGTGCTCCTTGGCAAGGCAGGATGAGTTCCAGTGATCCCCTTGGCAGGAGTGGGGTCCCAGCCTGTGAGAACTCTTCCTTCACTGCCCCAAACTTCAGCAAAGACAGAGCTAAGCCCCAGACCCAAGGGCCTGCCTTCCACCCTCAGTTCAGCCTCTTCTCTCTGGCCCTTAGAGACCAGGCTAGGGATCGCATGCATGGGGGTGGTCTGAATCAAGGGACTGCAGGGGTCTGGGACAGACAGGGTACTGTGAGGCCCTCCTTCCCCAGCAGCTGGGTTTTCGCAGATGGGCTTGTTTAGGCAGAGCCCCGAGGTGGGCTTTGTTGGGGCAGGCGGGGGAGCCCCTCCACAACTGAGCCGCAGGAGGCCAATGAGGGGCCTGGAATTCCTCTTCCCCTCCCTCCACCTCCCCTCCTTAGCCTTCTCCCCCACGCCACCCCCAGCCACCCCCCAGGCTGCTCCGAAGCGGGGAGGCCCAGTGGGGGCCGTCCGGCCTCCAGGCGCAGGGGGCTCGCAGTGGGGGGCAGGGGGGCGCAGGAGGGGCTCAGGGAGGAGCCCTGGACACGGGGCCTAGCTGGGCCCCTCGGCGGAGGCCCCGCGCAGGCAGGCCCCGCCCCAGCCTCGCACATCTGGGCTGGGAGCGCGGACCCACCCGGCGGCGCAGGCGGCGCAGCCATCCGGCCTGGGGGAGGGGGCGGCGCGGGGCGGCAGGCGCGCGGCGCGGGGCTGGGCGCACGTCGAGGGCTGTGGCGTCCGCGCAGGGCACGGCCACCGGCTGCGGGGCGCGATCGAGGTGGCCGGACAGAGGTCTCGCTGTCTGGAAGGCGGAGGTGAGTTCTCGGGTGAGGGGCTGCGGGGCTCCCAGGAAGAGAAAGGCGCCGAGGTGAGCCATCCCGTCCTGGGCTGTCGGCTGAGACCCCAGCACAAACTTCCTGAGCCTGCGAGCCCCTCTCTGCAGCGGAGGCAGAGGGTTCAGAAAGGAAATTGGGGCAGCGGCTGCGGGCTCCCATCCAGGCTTTGGGACCCCACACACGCTGTATAGGATGGGGGTTCTGGAGAGATTCCTATGCCTGGGATGGTGGGTCAGGTGTGGGGATCCGGGCTGCTCCAGGGGGCCAGTTTGTGAAGGACAGCTGCCTAGGCCTGAGGTGAAGACCTGGGGGTTGTGTGTGTTTGGGGGGCACTTACGGTGGGGGTCCCGAGGCGGGTACTCCAGGAAGTTGTAAAGTGGCTTGGTGGCTCAGGTGCCACAGTTCCAGACTGTGGACTGGCCTCATGACTAGGGAACTCTGGTTTCTCTCTGTGAAGCCAGCCTGGGGGTCCAGTTGGGGTGGGGTCTGGGCTCCCTGCCCGGCAGAGGAGCCTGTCTGTGAAGCAAGCTTGTGTGGGGGAGAGCGACTGGGAGGGAAGGAGCTCTAAAATATTGACTCCCTGTGAGAGCAAAGGCAGCCCTGGAGCCCCAGAATGTAAGGGAGGTAGGTGACGGGGAACTGGTGGGCAGAGGATGGGAGGGGCACCAGGGCCTGGGCTGTGTGGGACAGAGGTTGTTTGTGAACTGGCTGCTCCCATGATGAGGACCTACCGGGGTGGGGCAGGATGTATGGAAAGAAAAGTTAAGGACAGGAGGGGCCTTGGGAGGCTGTTTCTGTCACCCCGCCCCAGCCTTCCCACCCTGTAGCCTCCCACTGGTCCCTCTCTTAGAGGGTTCCCTCTCCAGAGAAAGACTGGAGCAGCCCCTGGTTGGCCCGATCTCTGGCTTGGGAGAAATGTCCGGGGCCCCTCTGTGCCTGCTGGCAGAGCCCTGTTCCATTAAAGGGCTGGCAGGGTGCTGAGCAGAGAGCAGTGGGTGGGTGGGAGAGACTGGGTCCCAGCGAGAGGAAGCCTATGGAGGGGCGAGGGGAGCTGTAGAGATCTGCGTGATCTCTTTGTCCTCATGGGCAGAAACAGGTATGTGTGGAACCCTGAAATCTAGCAATACCACATGCCCCTGGTGCTCTGGGGGGACATAAGTACCCAGCCTTAACACCCTCACCTTAAAAGATCTTCAGAGAATTCTCTCCATCAATCAAGAAGTCCTAGGCTTTTGTGAGTCTGAAGGGCTGTCTGAGACAGGAGTCTCTACTCAGGCACACCCTGTGTTGGTCCCCAGTGACTGATAGGTCATGTCTATTTGGTAGAAGTCAGTGCCAGGAGTCAGGGTGAATCTGAAGATTAGAGGTTTATATAAGGCCAAGGGCTAGGGGTCCTGAGTCCTGGGCAAAGACAGGAGTCAGTCCGTGGGCAAAGACAAGAATCAGTCCATGGGCAGGGTTAAGGATCTGTCTGTGGGTAAGGTAGGGGTCATTCTGGGGCCAGAGTTTAGCCTGTGCTTGTAGCCAGGAAATGAAGTTATTTTCTGTGTAAATCAAACTACCCCACCCAATTATTCTCAAGCCCATAAAGCATTAACAGTCTGAAATTAATGGGCCCCTAGAGCAGGGTCTGCCTTACCCCATTTCCAGCCGTGGACTCTGCCCAGACATAACTTTTGGGAGATGAGGTTATCCTGATTTTTTTTTTTTTTTTTTTGGTATGTGGGTAGCTCCCTGACTGGGAATCGAACCCAGGCCGCAGCGCCGACAGCGCCAACGCCGAAGCCCTAAGCCACTACACCATCAGGGAACTCCCCACAGTGTTCTTCTTAAATGTTTCTGGGTGTGCGTGCATGGTGACGGATGTTCCGAAGACAGATGGGGCTGCCACACCTGAACCCTCCACCTCTCAAGGATTCAGCAGGACCTTCCTTTCACACAAACTGATTCCGGTCCTCCCTAAAGAATGCAGAATGACTAGAATAAAATTCTCAATAAGACCAAAATCTTCTAACAAGAGAAAATTCAGAGTCCACAGTGTAAAGGGGAAGAACACAGATCACATCTGTCCAATTCCCTGCTTTTATCGACCACGTTTATTTTAACCTGGACTTGATCCTCATCAGCCTCTTGTATGACCCATTTTGCAGGAAAGCCACTGAGGCACAGTGAGGCAACAGGATGCACTCCAGCCAGGTGCCGTTACAGGCCCTGACCAGCCCTGAGACCCCAGTGTCTCACACTCAGAGGTAACTGGACCAGCTTCAGACAGCTGGGAAGATTAGAGGCACCCAATTTGGATGTGGAATTCAGCTTAGAGTGGTGACTCCTGACTCTTTTTTCCTGGTAGATTGTTTCTCCTCCAGATAGAATAGCTTTGGTCCACAAAATCCATTCACTCCTTCGGTAGTGTTTCCCCCGTCCTTAGCTCAGAATCAGGCACAAAGAATCACAAACAGTGTGCAAATAGGGCTGCCATCTTCTCGATCCAGTGTGTGCTGGTACATGTTTTACAGTCAATTCTGCAAGAGGGAGAAAACCCTGATTTTATAGTATTTTCCCAATTTCTGTGACGTGAATGTTCCCACCATGGCTGATTTAGAGCTACCAACGTGACGTCAGTGAGTGCAGAATTGGGAAGAATGCACAGAATCAGCTCTTGCCAGCTGGTGGAAACCAGCTCCAGCACGCCACTCTGTCACCCTGAGCCGGGCTCCTATTGCTGGCTCTCGAGGCTCACGCATACCCACCCCCTCTACTAGCTTTTCCTTTTCTCAGTGTCACCCAGCTGCTCTGTGAGTGCCAACAAGCAGCCCCTATCTTTTCCCTGATTCTGATTCCTGGGCATCCAACTGTGAGCCTCCGATGACAGCAGGTTTGAGTGTGTCTGGAAATCTCCATGGTGGCTGGCCATGCAGGAGTATCCTGGACACGGCTGGGTGTCTGTGCACGACGGGGCTGGGTTGTATGAACTGTCTGTGAGCAAGGATGTGTGCACGTGTGTAGGGGTGTGACAGTGCCCAGCTCTGTGTTCTGTTAGCCAAACTTCCTGGTCAGGCCACTGGCTTCAGAGAGGGAGTAGGCTCTGGGCAGCCCCTACTTTTATTTAGAGGGATCACTAGGCCCACCACTGAGGATGGTAGCATTGATGATCTGAGGACTGGCCCCGGGACAGTTGAGCACACTTCTAAAACTTTAATGTGCACCAGACCACTTGGAATCTTGCTAAAATGCAAATTCTGACTCAGCAGGTCCGGGGCAGGGCCTGAGGTTCTGCATTCCTAACAAACTCCTGGAAGATCCAAATCCTGAGACCACACTGAGTTGCAAAGCTGTTGATAACCTGGAGGACTCTGCCTCTAGCCTGGGCCACAGAACTTCACCAACACAAGCTCAAGTCCCTCCCGTCTCAGAAAAGAAAAGAAAAACCCTTCCTCCTCTGCCCCCTCCAGTTATAAATTTCTTCAGCTATTGCCTGCATGTCAGTTCCTGATCTCAGCCACCTTCCTGGAACTTCTAGCCCCACCTTCTTATCCTCTGCTTGCTCTTCACCTAGGCTTACCTGCTTTCCACCCCATTTCCATCATTCCACCGAACTGCAGCCCTGAGCCATTCAAACAGGTGCTGCTGGTCTCCCCTCACAACCTCTAAAGGCCTAGCTTCACAGCCTTCTCTTACTGGGAGAAACTATAGCAGGCATCTCGGTCTCCTTGGCCAGCCCACCTTCCACTCGCCCACCTTTATGCTCAGGTTCTCCTCTCTTCTCTTCCCTACTCTCTGCCAAGCCTCCCGTGACAGTGACCCCCAACCCACATCTCCACGTCAGTTTCCATGACCTCTAGATCATATATCCTCTGATTCCTTGGTCTATCCCTTCAGCAGTTTCAGAACTCTCCCAGAACACTGCCCCTTCCCGGCTGCCAGCCTGCCCCTGCAGTATTCTCCATCTCACCATCCATCTCCTAGCCTGAATACGAAAATGCCACCCTTGACACCTTCTTCCTCCGAATCCCCCATATCCAATCCAGTCCACCAGCACTGTTGGTTTTAACTTCTAACGTGTCTCCACTTCTGTCTCATGTCACACAGCCATCGGGCTCCTGCTTCCATGTCGCCCACTGTAATCCGCACTCCCCATGCAGCCAGCGGGACTTTTAAAAACAAAAATTTGGGAGCTCCCTGGTGGTGTCGTGGCTAAGGCTTCGGCGCTCTCAACGCCGCGGCCTGGGTTTGATTCCCAGCCAGGAAGCCAACCTAAACAAACAAACAAACCCACAAAAACAAAACAAAAATGTAGTCATGCCTCTACCTCCACGCTGCCACTTCAAACCTTTCAAGACTTGCAATTTTCCTTCATGTAAAACCAAATCTAAAATAGGGTCCATGAGGACCTGCCTGCAAGGTCAGGCCCACCCAGCCCCTCTCTAAAGCCCTACCCTGCTCCCCTTTCTGTCCCACGTGTGCCCAGCTGTAACCTTGACAGCATAGTTTGCAATCTCAAATTCCCTTGGGTGATTATCAGGTTATAATCAGTTTTCCCACCAGGCTGTGAGTCCTCGGGGCAGGGACAGTGTCTCTCTGGGTCTTTCAATACCCCCAGCATCTGGTACAGAGTGAGCTGTGAAAACATTTAGGAGCATCCTGACTCCAACAAAGCAAGTGTTAAAAGACTTTTTTGAGACAAGCTGGGACTATGGGACTGAGCATTAGATGAGATTAAGGAATCACTATTAATTTTGTTACAATGATAATGGTGTTATGGCGATGTTTTTTGTTTTTTTTTTAAGTTTTTATCTGTTGGAGAGACATATGGAAGAATTTATAGATGAAACAACATAATGTCTGGGATTTGCTTCAAAGCACTCCAGCCAAAAGTAAATAAATAGAATAAATAAGCGTTCAATGAGGGAGCAAAGGAACAAATGAATGCCATTCTCCTTGTCTGTTCCTATTCACAGCCACAGGCCCTGCAAAGATGTTGGCTGTCCCAGAGCTGGGCCTGCAGGGACTGTACGTCGGTAAGACCCCCCTCATCTCTGCCCCGACCCATCACTCCGCTTGCCCCAGCAATGAGATTCATCCCCAGTCCACCCATGGGTGCCCTCCCAGAAGAGGTTCCTGAGAGCATGCGTGTGCATGCAGGGAGGGTTGTTGCACACAGGACTCTGTATGTGCCATTTGTGTACATGTGCTTACAGGACACAGCTATTCATGGGAACTCCTGCATGTCTATTAGTGTGTATGTGCAGAGCAGGTCTGTGTGCACAGGACCCGGTGTGAGTGTGTGTGTGCCTATCTGTCTGTCTGCAGTTCTGTGCACGAGGCCTTGTGTGTAAGTGTATATGTCTGCAGGTGGGTCTGTGTGCACAGAATTCTCTGTGTTTGTGCATGTGCATCTGCCTGTGGCCTGGTCTGGGAGCAGGCGCTGGGTTCTCTGCAGGGGTGGGAGGCCAGGAGGTAGGAGGGACACTCCTCAGGAAGTCCACTCACAAAGACCTGGCAGGCCGGGCCTTCCTTCCTGCCCCGCTTCCCAGGCTCAAGCCACAGCAACTTGGCCCCTCAAGCTAGAGCTGGTGACAGGGCCCCAGCCCACACTGACTGCCTGAGAGAAGGGAACCCTGAAGGTGTGAGTGCCATGTCCCTGCCCCTCTAGCACCTCAGGACAGACTCCAGCCCCATCCAGGCACTTTTTAGAGTCCCCTTCATGCCTGGCCCTTCACGTATGTTCAGGGTACCCCAAGGTCAGAGAGGGCTGGGACCTGTTGGGGCCACAGGGCAGCGCAGACACTGAGGAAGCACAGGCTCTGGCCCTGGCTAAGCCTCTGGCCAGACAGACCAGTTTGCTTTGTCCATGGGTCTTCACACCAGACTCCATCAGCCTCCCAGTCCCCATGCATGGATCTCAGGGCGGCCCCAGTCTCCCTTGCGGAGACCTTAGCAAAGTCCAGTGTGGCGGTGATAGGCCACCAGCCCATACCTGGGGGGATGTCTAGCCAGGCAGGCCCCTGAGCTGCCTGAGCCTCCAAGCCAGGCTTTAGGCTGCCCTCTGGGGCTGTGATGCTTCCTTCCACCAAAGGTCCAGCTCAGTCCTGGGCCTACGAGAGGGTCTCAGTGGGGCCTCCTGTCCTGCAGTGCTGGCTCCAGATGTATATATGTTGAGTGTGGCAGGGAACCTTAGAATCTGACTTCCTAGTGTTATGAATACCCTTCAGCTCAGGGCTGGGCTGGGGGAGGTGCATCCCCACCTTGTTCCTCACCAGGCAGCCAGCTGGGCCTGTTCTTAGCCCTTGGTGAGGAGGGGAAGACAGCTAATCCCTCAGGTTCTGATAAGAACCATGTGGCCAGACTCTAGGGGGAGGGAAGCAGTTAGGTCTATAGTTCCCCACAATTTCTGGTTTCTCCACCCTCCACCCCACCCCAGGAGCTCACCACCCCATCTCGCCCGCACTTCTATCTCTGGGCTCAGTCTCCCTGACTGCCACAATGCTTCTGTCTCTCCCCTCCCCTTTCTAAGAGGTGCTGGGGGAGACAGAAAAGGGGTCTCCAGGTGAGGCATAGGTCATGCTCCAGAGGTGGTCACCTCTAATGATAACAGGCCCTCAGCCTGCCCCCACTTCAGTCATGTCTTTCCTCCTGTCCCCCACCAGGGTAGACTTTGCCTTGGCCCAGCAAGGACTGATGAGAAAGCCTCCCAGGCCTGGGGCCCAGCTGCTAGTCCCCTGCCCTGATGTACCAGAATGACTTGCCCTCTCTTTGCAGGCTCCAGCCCAGAGCGGTCCCCCATTCCCACCCCGCCTGGCTCCCCAAGGACCCAGGAAAGCTGTGGCATTGCCCCTCTCACACCCTCGCAGTCTCCAGTAAGCCCAGAGTGGGGATCTGGGTGGTGGGTGACCTGAGTGGTCGGGAGTGGGTGGTGCTTCAGAGAGCAAGGCCTGGTGTCTGGCAGAGCCCTGGCAGGGCCTGGGCTGGGCTGGGAGTGCCACCCTGCCTCCTGCCCCTGCACACTCCTGTCAGGCCCCCCTGTAGAAGGGTTAACCCTAGCTGACCTTGACCATGGGGTAACAGTTCTACTGAGGTGAGCCCCTTATACTAATGCCCCTCCACGATGACATCTAGGGACCATTGCAGCCTGCCTGAGGCAGGTGTACCTCTGAGAATATAGTTTTTCAGGGTCCTCAGAACACTGGGCCTCTCAGAGTTGCTCCCCCTGCCCCTGAATACAAGTTATACCTCAAGAAGAGGAGGTATGTTACTAAAAAATAGTTTGCAAATCATGAGCTTGAAGTATCTAGGACATAATCCTCTCCCAAGCTTCCTGGGTCACCCCACTTGTTCTCAGGGAGCCCGGGCCTGATCTGGAAGAAGGTAGGGACCACATGCATGGGACCTCTCTTCTCTACCACAACACAGACAGTCTGGTTTGGTCACTGTGGCCACAGAGAGCAAGAGGGTCAAATATACACAGGTCCATGTGCTGTGAAGCTACCAGGAGGAGCGTAATTGCTCTGAGCTGGGCCCAGGTGTGAGGAGGGGTGGGGCAAAGGCAGTGCAGCCAGAAGTGGGCAGAGAACCAGAAACAGGGAAGCAGGAACTTGAGCCAATAGCTGCATGGGGCTACCTGAGAGGCAGCTGGCATTTCCAGGGCTCAGCCTGGAGCCTAGGAAGGGAGGGGAACCCAGATGGCAGGTGTGGGGGTGGACTGGACCACAGCCAGGTGAGGGGCAGGGCTCCCCGTGTGCGGTCATCTTGGCCCTTCGGCTGCTCCCTGACTCTAGGTCTTGTATTTGCAGAAGCCTGAGGCCCGATCCCCGCAGCAGGCCCCCTTCTCCGTGGTGGTGGCCATCGACTTTGGCACCACATCCAGTGGCTATGCCTTCAGCTTTGCCAGTGACCCTGAGGCCATCCACATGATGAGGTGAGGGCAGCTGGGCTGGGAGATGGCGGGTAGGGCAGTTGTTCTCACACCCTGGGAGACATGGGGCACCCTCAGAGTTCCTTCTACCCCTCAAATGGGCTGCCTGCTGAGGCCAGAAGTTTGAGGATGGCCCCAGGCTTGGGCACCCCCCTCAACTGGAACAGCGCCCTACCCTCGGCAAGAAATGGCTGGGCTCTGTTTTTAATTTTTAAAAATTTTATTGAGATATAACAAACATATGATAAAATATACAAATCTCTTTCTGGGCTTATATACCCATACACACACACACATGCATATGTGTGTGTATATATATGTTTTTAAATTAAAAGTAGGATATCGTACAATTCTTCTTTTTAAACTTTTTTTTTAACTCTTTCTTTTTTTTTTTTTTTTTTCTTTTAATGTGGGTAGCTCCCTGGCTGGGAATCGAACCCAGGCCACAGTGCTGACAGCGCCTTAGCCACTACACCACCAGGGAACTCCTCTTTTTAAACTTTCAACATTATTTTGTAGACATTTCATGTCAATACATAGAGCTACCACTTTCTTCTAAGAGTTGCATAGTATTCTAAAGTATGGATGTGTCATAATTTATCCATTCTTCTACTGATGGTTTTAGGGGTTTTTTTCCCCCTCTAATTTTTCACTATTGCAAACAGTGCTGCAATGAATCTCCCTTGAAAACTTGTGCTGGGATTTCTGTGTCCAAAGCCTGATCCTTTGAATGTGTCTTAGTGAGGCTGCAACTGGTATGTGGAGCTATATAAGACCCCAAAGTTCCCAACCCAGACTGGGATGGAGGATCAGGGGGTTTCCTCAGGGCCTGGGAGGCTGGATGGAAAGGTGGATGGAGAGACAGACAGAAGGGTCGCTGCCCCAAAGATACAGGGATTTGAGCTTTGTAAACTTGGACTGTCCTTCCACTTTCTCTGCTCCCTCCACATCCACATGAGGCCACAAAGGCTCTGGGCACTTATAGCCCTCTGAGAGTCAGCACACACAGCTGAGGCAATGTGGGGCCAAGGACACATGAAGGGATACTAGTGTCTGTCCCATGGAGGTGAAAGTCATTGCAAGTCACTAGGAGGCATCCTGGCCTCCTCCCAAGCCCTCCCCACCCCTACTAGCCACCAAGTCCCATCATTTCTGTCTCCCTAATATCTCTGGAGTACCTATCCACTTCTCTCCATGGCCACAGCTCCTAAGTTCAACCCCACCCTCTCTCACCTGGATGGTTTTTCTTCTTTTTCTTCCCACCCCTACAGTCTGCTGCTACATGGGGACCAGCGACCTTTGTAAAGGAAATGTCATCCCTCTTCACTCCCCAACTTAGAACTCGCCAAGGTAGAATTCTGATGGCATTTGATGTTCTTCCTTAGCTGACCTCAACGCTCCTGTATTTTCTCCTGCTCATATTAAGCCAATCTTCAGCCAGTTCTCCTGCTCTTTCACATCTCTAAGCTTTTGTACATGTTGTTCCTTCTGCTTGGGTTCCCAGTTCCTTGCCCAAAAGGCCGCAGTGGTGAACTTGGCCTAGAAGGGTCACGGTGTCAAGGAAGGCAGAGGAAAGATAGAAAGGATTTGCCAGGCCGGTGAGCTAGGCAGAGCATTCTGGGTGGAGGTCCAGATGCACCCGTGGATAGGGAGGTTTGGCATCTTATTCAGGTTTTTGGGGACCTGCTGGCAGTGCAGTCAGCTGGGGTGTAGCTGTTGAGGTGGGTCAGATTGGATTGCCATGAATACTTTAAAGGAGCTTGGCTGTGGAAGACAGCCTAGAGGAGGGCACATCAGCTGGCTGCTAGAAGGACTCTGCTAGGATGCTGGAGAGACACAGCAGGAAGCCAGACCCAGGCAGATGGATGGATGATGGCTTGCTACTCTGTGTTAAGGGTACAGGGAGGCAAGGTCAAATGTTAGACGTCATGGAAGTGTGAGCTGAGAATGTTGGATGGATCCCATGGCCCCATGGATAGGGAGGATCCCAAGAACAGCATTTATGGAGCTTTAAGTGGGTGATGAGCACCATCTTCACAAGAACCCTAAGAGTCAGGTACTATTATTATTATTATTCCTATTTTACAGGCGGGAAGACTGAGAATGGAGGAGGCTAAGTGGCCTGCCAAAGTCACACAGCTCATTCCAGAACCATCACCCAGCACAACAAAGGGAGGGTTGCTGCTGACCCCACTGATAGCCCTGTGTCTCCGCAGGAAATGGGAGGGCGGGGACCCAGGTGTAGCCCACCAGAAGACCCCCACCTGCCTGCTGCTGACTCCGGAGGGCGCCTTTCACAGCTTTGGTTACACCGCCCGCGATTACTACCATGATCTAGACCCCGAGGAGGCGCGGGACTGGCTCTACTTTGAGAAGTTCAAGATGAAGATCCACAGCGCCACTGTGAGTCACATTCTGGCTCAGGACCCGCTCCAGCCAGGGAGGCGGGGCCAGGAGGGGAAGGGACGGGGCTACTGGAGTGTGGGTAAATCTAAAAGATGAAGAGGGGCGGGGTGGAGGAGTGGCTAATGGGGCGGAGCTTGGAAGTAAGAGGGGGTGGAAGCCGGCAGAGGGTTGGGAATAGCGGTTAGAGGAGGGGCGGGGCAAAAGAGGGGCTGGGGACAGAACTAATGTTAAGATTAGGGCGAGAGTTAGACGATGCCAAAGGAAAGCACCAGGAAAATGGGGTGATTTTAAGAGAGAGGTCGTCGGAAATGGGAGCAGAGCTATGGCCACCTGCAGAGTGCCCTGTGTCCTTGATAGGATCTCACCTTGAAGACCCAGCTGGAGGCAGTAAATGGAAAGAAAATGCCTGCTCTGGAGGTGTTCGCCCATGCCCTGCGCTTCTTCAAGGAACATGCTCTTCAGGTGCGCTGCAGCCCCATCCCTGCAGACAAGGTTTAGGGGACCCCCAGGCCAACATTTCCCCTCAGCCCATCGATGGATAGCCACTGTCAGAGGTCAGAGGTCAGAGGTCATCTCCAGGGCCCCGCCTTCCTGTCTGGTGGAGCCTGTAGCACACTGGCCATACAGGTGTTGGTGGAGTTGGGAATTTTTCCAACTCCGCTGGAAGTCCTTCCTGAGGCTTGATTAGTTCCACCACATCCCATAGATGCCTGAAGACACCCCCCTAACCCAAGCCAGCCGTTCCACTCACTGCCCTCTCCTGCTCCAGGAGCTGAGGGAACAATGCCCATCACTGCCAGAAAAGAACAGTGTGCGCTGGGTGCTGACGGTGCCCGCCATCTGGAAGCAGCCAGCCAAGCAGTTCATGCGCGAAGCTGCCTACCTGGTGAGAAGTGCACGTTGCTCCGGAGGGCCCCAGGGATGGCCCCATATCCTCATTCACCCCACCACCCCTGGGACCACAGAGTCATTGTGTAGACCTCCAGTCTTCCCCTCCTGGGCATTTTGGAGGGTTATTGCCACCAGGGAGGGGGCAGGCCTGCAGGAACAGAGGGCTAAGGGACAGAGGGACAGTCCAAGCCAGCTTAGCCAGTCTTAAGTCAGGTTTCCTAGAAGCAGAGCCCAAGATGAGGATTCTTGTACATTTGTCTATTGAAAAAGGGCTCTCAGGATAAAGGGGGTGAGGGAAACAGGGCAGGAGAAAGAGCTAAGCAAGGACATGGTCTCAACTGGATTCTAGCCTCAGTCTGACCCCATGGAGAGCTCTGGAGGGAGAACTATATCCCGAAGTTGGCCATGGTGAAGCAAGAGGGCCAGCTTTTTATACGTCCATGTTAGTGTGTCACTGGTTGCCGAGGATGGGAGAGAACCTCTCCAAGTGAGATGGTTCGCATTCAGCTGAGGGCTGTTCTCCTGAGAAGGGGGCAGCTGTGTGCCAATAGCAGCCAACACTCCCAGTAGCAGAGCAGAGCATCAAGAACGTCCAGTTTGGCCAGCATCAGTGTTTTCAGGAACCCCACCACCACCATGGCCCCAAGCACTGTAAGTTCCTGAGCACAGGAAATGACTATGAAACTATGAGGGAGGTGATCTGGGTTAATATTTGCTGGTTTATGTACCACAAGAGATACCCAAAGGTCTGGAAAAAGGATGGGTTAACTCAGACACCCCTTTCCAGGGGAGATGTGGGGAGAAAGAGGAACACAGACTTCCAGAGCAATAATTCATTGCTTTACCCAGCCCCTGGAGCCTTGGGGGACACCCTAGGACCTACAAAAGGGATCCCAGGCCTGCCTGTAGACCCCTGGAGAATACCAGGACCCCTAACCTACACATACACCCCCATGGGCCAGGCATGCCCCAGGTACCTATGCTTGTCACTGGAAAGAGCTAACCCTGAGCCTAGGGCATCCCTCTGCAGAGACCATGATGAAAGCAAAGCTGTGCCCAGCCAGAACAACCCTCTCCTCCCACCATAGTGCCCCTCCCTGTGCCAGTTTACCCAGCTTGCTTCCTCCCACACCTCCCTGGCTGCCAGCTCAGGAAGGGCTGGCCATGGGCAGGAAGTCTAAATACCCACCCATCCTCATCCCCAACCTGGTCATAATCCCGGGAATCCCTCAAAACTACAAAATACTTCCCATGGGGATCCCCTGTCCTGATGCAAGAAGTAACAGATCCCAAGTTTATCTCCCAACTGGTCTGTCTTGGTGCCTGGAATTTCACTATTAAGAGTTTCCTTCCTCCTACATTAGATTCCCCAGGAATAAAGTCTTCTGGGAGTGAGGGAGGCTGTGGCCACTTGACACCACCCTGGTGGAGGAATAGGGTTCAATAAGCCAAAAGATGCATCTTCTCTGACTG
The DNA here is from genome assembly GCA_004026885.1 of Lyroderma lyra. Classification (NCBI taxonomy): domain Eukaryota; kingdom Metazoa; phylum Chordata; class Mammalia; order Chiroptera; family Megadermatidae; genus Lyroderma; species Lyroderma lyra. The sequence goes on from PVJL010005108.1 coordinate 18,944, forward strand.
ATGATCTGCCCATTATTCCCCCTCTGCACGGACACACAATGCTAGAGTCTTACTAACACCCTTAGCCAGTGCCCAGCTGGCCAGCCCTACCCTGAAGGGGAACTTGCTACAGCCCGGGCCACCTGGGGCAGCTCAGATGGGCAGATCCCAGGCACTCTAGGTTTTCTGTGTAGGGTCTCTTCCTGCTGGGCAACCCCAGGGTGTCCTTGGCCATGGCCATATTCCTCCCTAGCCCCCTCACAGAGTGGTTGTGAGGCAGCTCCCAATCTGTACAGCATGGAAGGGCCTGAGAGACCTAGCATGGGTAGGGTAGTGGGGAGAGGAGATAGGAGCCCCACCGGCCCCTGGGTGCCATCTTAGGTGTGACAGCCCATGGTGCTCCTGGCCCTGCCCACCACCCATCCCCAGGCTGGCCTGGTGTCCAGAGAGAATGCAGAGCAACTACTCATCGCCCTGGAGCCTGAGGCTGCCTCTGTCTACTGCCGCAAGCTGCGCCTGCATCAGCTCCTGGACCTGAGCAGCCGGGCCCCAGGCAGTGGGCGCCTGGGCGAGCGCCGCTCCATCGACTCCAGCTTCCGGCAGGGTGAGGAACACGCCTCCAGTGGTGGCTTGAAGAAAGTCAACCCATGTGGGTCAGGGTCACTGGGACCAGAGGTTCAGCCACATCCACATGAAGGGGAGACCCCCCCGCCCCAACCTGGAGGAGCCCAATCTCAGAGTGCAGAAACATCCCAGGTGGAGTTATTCTGAGGGAGGAAACACAGCCCTGACCTGGGGAAGCCCAGTGTGAGGGCAGAGGTTTCACCCTGCCTTACGGGAGCAGTATCTGAGGAGGGTAGTACACAGCCCAACCCTGAGTCTGAGGGTCTGGGAAACGGCCTATCCTGAAGGGAGCTGGGTGCTGACAAAGGAGGACATCAACCCCCACTCTGAGCTGATGGAGAGGTCTTCAGGTGTCTTTCCTGAATCAGCTGTCCCCTCCCCACCCTCCACATCAGCCCTAGGTTCTGCAGCCAGGACCAGGCACTGAGACAGTTATGGTCAACCTTGTTCATCCCCTGTCCCCCAGATGCCATATTCATGACAGAGAGAGGTTCTAAGTCGTGGGGTCCCTGGATTCCCCTGAGGCCTCCCACAAACACACAGCTGCTTCAAACCTTCCCAACCAGATTTTGCTATAGCTCGAGCCCTCCTGCATTAAGGGAAGGCCCTGCGGCCAGAAATGCTTCCCTCAGCTGTTGGTTACAGTGCCTGAGATGACCTATAAGGTTTCTCTGGACCCTTTGGGATTCAGCACCGCCCTCTCCCAGTTAGGAGTGGAGTGGGAGTTTCCAGGGCACTAGCTGCTCCAGGTCTTCATGGGAAGCGTTGGGGGGAGGATGGAGATTGAATGTTGTAGCTGAAGCACCTCCTAACCTCACTGTCCCTCTGACCCTTGACCCCCCAGCTCGTGAGCAACTACGAAGGTCCCGCCACAGCCGCACGTTTCTGGTAGAGTCAGGGGTTGGAGAGCTGTGGGCAGAGATGCAAGCAGGTGAGGGCACAAGGGCATAGCGGGATATGTCTTGGGCCCTACGGGACACCACGTACTGATGGGGGTAAGGGAACATTCTGAAGTTGGCTCCAGCCCCCTAAAAAACCCCTTCCCTCCTCCATCTGCTGTCCCTTACCTGGCAGCCCCCTCACAGTCACCTGCATCTCCACTCCACTTACAGCCACATCCCTAACTCACACTCCACCCAGGGATTCTCCTGAAATAGAGTTGCAGAGCCATGGACCATTCTGCAACCCCCGCCCCCCCCCACACACACACACACCCCTGTGCCTCTCCCTGGTGGCCTGAGGTTCAAACACGAAGCCTCTCATACCCCCATACCAGCACCACCACAAGCAGAGCTGGAGACCTGGGGCAGGACTAGAGGGTGGGTGACTCGGAAGAAGGCACAGGGCTGAGGGTGCAAGGCAGGCCTCGAGTGTGTGCCCACACACTTGCCCCTGCAGGAGACCGTTATGTGGTAGCAGACTGTGGGGGAGGCACGGTGGACCTGACTGTGCACCAGCTGGAACAGCCCCATGGCACCCTCAAGGAGCTCTACAAGGCGTCGGGTGAGTAGACAATGCCCTTGGTACCCAGCCTGCCAGTGCCTCCTGGCATTGGAGTCTGCACTGACATACTCTTTGCCCCTTGCCCCATCCAGGCGGCCCCTATGGCGCAGTGGGTGTGGATCTGGCCTTCGAGCAGCTTCTGGGCCGCATCTTCGGTGAGGACTTCATTGCCATGTTCAAAAGGCAACGGCCAGCAGCGTGGGTGGATCTGACCATTGCCTTCGAGGCTCGCAAACGCACTGCAGGCCCACACCGTACGGGGGCGCTCAACATCTCACTGCCTTTCTCCTTCATCGACTTCTACCGCAAGCAGCGAGGCCACAACGTGGAAACGGCCCTGCGCAGGAGCAGGTGGGCCCAGGGACTGCAGGCTCAGGCAGGGTGTGCAGATGAGGACGCCTCTACAAGAGAGGCTCTGGACCCCAAGGGGCAGTGGGGGTGTGCCGGATCCGCAGCTAGCACAGGTCAGACCAGCCAGGCGGAAGGCATGAGTAGCCCAGGCAGAATACGTGGGCCCCAACTGGGGCAAGAGAATCATGGGCGGTGGGGGGTGGGGGCACACACACACACACGCACACACACACACACACACAGCCAATGCGCCTCTGTTGGTAAGCAAGGGAAGCTCCTCGTGGCAAAAAGCCCCTGAGAGAGTGACCCACAGTGTGCAGTCAGTGCTCAGACACATTGACCTGGAGCAGGGGTAGGAGCCAGGACCCTAACCCATGGTCCTGTGCCCCCTTCACCCACAGCGTGAACTTCGTGAAGTGGTCCTCACAGGGGATGCTCAGGATGTCTTGTGAGGCCATGAATGAGCTCTTTCAGCCCACAGTCAGCGGGATCATCCACCACATAGGTGAGTACCTGACCTTGGGTCCTCCATTCACCCCCATGTACACGCCCAGATGCGGAAATAACTCCCCCCATTAGTGCCTGGAAACCTCTGCAAATCCATACACTGGAATGAGATTCAGGATCGTCTGGAATGCAGGGTGGTGGGTGTTAGAGCCAGGAGGGATGATGTGTAGTCTTGGCAAGTTAAAAGAACCTCTTGTGTCTCTGTGTCCCCATTTACCAAATGGGCTGATAGTATTGGGTCCACTAAACTTATCAGAAGAATTTAAATGAACTCAAGTATCTAGAGAGTGGGCACAGTGTCTTGGGTTTAAATGCATATCCTTGTTTCAGGCCCTCCACATGGGGGTGGGGGGTGTTGTGCTGGGGAGGCAGAACCCACGAGCATCGCCAGGAGCCCTCAGTGAAAGCGTTTAGTCAGTGTTTTTCTTCACCAGAACCGGTCAACCATGTTTTATAGTTGAAATTGTTAGTTTCTAATTGCCAGGAGGGCACAAGCAGGTGAAGGGGAGGTGCCAGTGGCCTCAAAGTGGTGGCCTCAGAGGCTTCTGCTCTCCCTCTTCGCCTTCTCTCTTGCTTACCTGCCCCGCTCCACCCCACCCTGCAGAGGCACTGCTGTCTCGGCCCGAGGTGCAAGGAGTGAAGCTGCTGTTCCTGGTGGGCGGCTTCGCTGAGTCAGCCGTACTGCAGCACGCGGTGCAGGCGGCACTGGGCGCCCGCGGCCTGCGCGTAGTGGTCCCGCACGACGTGGGCCTCACCATCCTCAAGGGTGCGGTGCTGTTCGGGCAGGCGCCCGGCGTGGTACGGGTGCGCCGCTCGCCACTCACCTACGGCGTAGGTGTGCTTAACCGCTTCGTGGAGGGGCGCCATCCGCCGGATAAGCTGTTGGTCCGCGACGGCCGTCGCTGGTGCACCGATGTCTTTGAGCGCTTCGTGGCGGCCGAGCAGTCCGTAGCCCTGGGCGAGGAGGTGCGGCGCAGCTACTGCCCGGCGCGCCCGGGCCAGCGGCGCGTGCTCATCAACCTGTACTGCTGCGCCGCCGAGGACGCGCGCTTCATCACCGACCCGGGCGTGCGCAAGTGCGGTGCGCTCAGCCTCGAGCTCGAGCCCGCGCCTACCGACGGCGGCCCGGACTCCGCCGGCGCGCCCCCCGGCCGCCGCGAGATCCGCGCCGCCATGCAGTTTGGCGACACCGAGATTAAGGTCACTGCCGTCGACGTGAGCACCAATCGCTCGGTGCGCGCTGCCATCGACTTTCTTTCCAATTGAGGGCTCGTGGGTGCCATACCAGCCCCACTGTACCCGGCCCTGCCCTTTTGATTCTGGGCTCAGGAGAGCCAGTGAGGGTGGACAAACGTCCTTGTTCTGAAGTCAGACCCGGCCTTCCTGCCCAGGGAGATGAGGTTGCAGGAGGGTGG